>JAOSBK010000204.1:3221998-3254558 GCA_027568895.1 Erythroxylum shatona
TAATAAGAGTATATCAAACATTTCACTAACTTTCTTAATAAGTGTGCATCTCTCTAAAACGACACTTATTTTGGATACGAGGGAGTATATGCCATTGGAACTAGATAATAGTTTAATTTGGGCAGCCTTATGATTGAAGTAATGTTGGAAGTTATCGGTGAACCTCACTCCTTACTGTACTTTCCATGCCTTATTACTCAATTTTTATATGTTAATGGAGGTTCTCGGTTGAATTCGAGTGTTCTTAAACAATAACCTTGATGAATATTTCGCCAAGGATTTTAAATGTGAATAAGGAAGCTGGAGTGGTTAATCTGCCTTACACTCCATCTAGACCTTCTGATGCATCAGCTTCTGCATCCATTAATCTGCATGCTACTCTAATTATTAAAATCAACAAGATTGAGGGTATCTTTTAGATGGGGATTGATGCTCTTTATTAATTGAAGCCAAGGATTCTTCGATTTTCAAATGCTTCCTAATTATTCTTTTTGGCATCTATTGTCCCAAGAGGGAGAAAAGTATCTATTCTTTTGTTTATGTTTATTGTTTTGTTTGTTATATTTTTTGTTCTGCTTATTTTGGATGATTGCTAATTTTTGAATAATTGTTCTTGGATCTTGGAGTAAGAGGGAGTTCTTTTCTCATGTGAATTGTACATTTGATGTTTATATGTCCAATTATCTCCTATAAGGGGAGTTTCAAATTTGTAACAAACAATGCCAAAAAGGGAAGATTGTTAAGATATATATTGTATATATTGTTATTTAGTTTTGGCCTTATTCGATAATTAGACTTTTAAGATTACATTGATTAGCTTCAAATCCTAATCAAGATGGGATATAATATCTTGGTTAATGTTCGATAAGAGATTGTATGAAGATAGAACTCCATCTTGTGAAGACTTACTTGGGAAATCATATGACCTTAGTGGAATGCGGTGAGTCCTCTTTTGTACGGATTTTTTGTTGTGAGCTCTTTGATCTGTAGTTGTCGACTGGATTGGTATGCAACAATGATAATTTTAAGTTTATAATTAATTCATCTTGTTGTTGCATTTTTGTGGCTCTTGTGTGACTTAAGGTTTGTTTTCCCTTAGTGTGTCGTGGTTGACGTGTTTTTGGTGTGGACATGATTTTGTTTTGGTATTTGCATAAATCAGCTATGTATGTTCTTCTCTTCTTCAATGTTAATTGAAGGTGGCCTTTGGACCTAAATTTATCAAGAAGTTGCTCCTTTTTATCTCAAGTTTACTCATTTTCATTCCTTGTTATCTTAGTCACTTAAGTTATTTGATTATTGTCTTTTCGTTAAAAAGAAGTTGAAAGAAATCCTCTGTTGAAATTAACATGAGTCGGTCGTATTACTGGATATGAAATTCTTTCACAAGTTATAAGGATGAGGGGAAGTGTCAAGAGTTGAGTGGTATCGACTCAGTAAAATCTTGTATAAAACTATTATCATTAGTGAAATTTTTAATTTAGATCAGGACCTGTAAACGTAAGTAATGTATGTCAAACTGAATTACAAATTTTGGTGTTAATTTTTTTGCATTTAATTTTATGTTTTTAATTGTGTTAGATTTTGCAAAACTACACCATTCGGAAACTTTCAAATACAGTGAGTATCCTTCTCGATTCCCACAAAGGGTAGAATAAAAGAGATGGTGGTGGCTAAATTAATAGTAAAATTATAAATTACAAATCGCAATCATGGATTACAATTATAGTAACTAATGGATAGAGACACACGGTAAGTTAATAAGATGAAACATTATAAATGTAAACATGTTAGAAAATCATATATATATAAGATATGATTTACCATAAAGATATATTGTAAGATAAGAAAATTTTGAAATCCATGAAACATGTGTAAAAGGAGTTTTGCAAATATTGGGATTATACAAATCTCTTATTTAAAGTAAAAATTGGTAAGTAATTTTTGTTCTTTATCAATGATACAAAGAATTGAAATAATGTTTACTATTTAATAGTGTTATTAGAAACTTATGAATGATTCGATATAACAAAACATTTTTAAAAATAAGTTAATTTAACTTAAATGATTGAAAAATGATAAAGATTATTTCTGTTTCAAGTTTGCATCAAGATATATTTAAAAAGACTCACCACGGGATACAAAATATTTATATAAAGAGAATAAGATGATGAATCGATGATTGATGCAATAAATAATTTAAGATATAACATACTAAATTTACTTAAGAATTGATTCATTAGTCCATAAATCATATATTCATAGCAAATTAATGTATGATAATATGCTCTCGTAGTATACTAGTAACATGAGATATTTGACAAGTACGAGCATAATCATTTTCTTTCTAGTCAATTAATTTTGCTATGTATAAGTGGAAGATAATGGATAAGTATAAATAATAAGTAACGTTATAACTGTAAACCTTATAACGCAAAACTATTAGAAAATTATATATATAATATAATTTATTAGAAAAATATGTTGTAAGATAAAAATTTAAAACCAGTGAAAATAGGTTCTGTAAGTAAATCTCTTATCCTATAAATTTATATGTTATTATATTATCAACAAATGAATTTTTTCTACAGTAACAATTATGAATCGTAGTGTAAATCATAATTTACATGAACGTGCTGGGTTAGTATCTTTTTCTTTTCTTTTGTTTCAACATCATAGTATCTTCGAGGAAGCAGGTACTTAACTTTTAATTTAAATCAAAGTGCCCTGTCTTAGTATGTTTTCTCTTTTCTTTTGTTTCAACATCATAGCATCTTCGAGGAAATGTTCCAAAAAAAAATTCATTAATCTAAGCCATGACAACATTGACCACAACGACGCCTCCTCCCTTTCTTCCACTCTTTGTGTCGCCATGTCTGCCAGCTGTGGACTGGTTATTTTCTACTACACTTAACCATGAACTTTGCGCGTTTCTGTAAATTGTTAGTTCAAGCTTATGGAATCGAGGCGAGCGTATTATTCTTTTTCATGTTCATCAATAGTACTGTTGTATTCTTTTATTTGTCTTTCTAATTTAAAATTTATTAATAAATAAATTTGAATTTTAACTTGAGAGTGAAGGATGTGTTTGTAACTTTAACATTGGACAAATAATTTTCAAAGGCAGACTCTTGTGGAAATTTTGTAAGACAGCATGAGACGTAAGAGAATGTTTGCTTCTTGGTTAAATTGAGAAGCCTATCACGGCAGACCTACTGTATCCCATTTTCTACCTTCTTTGACTCTTCAAACTTAAGATTCGTTCGAGCTGCTCTGTACAGATTTGACTGCATGACTTAGATTTCAATGAAGGCTTTTTGCACACATAATTTAATGGAAGCAATATTTTACAAACACATTTATGTAAACAATTAGTTGAATTATTTTTTTAGGATTAAATACGTCAGGTATTTTGTGGTTTTTTCAAATTTCCTCCTAAATTCTAAAAACTATTAAATATTTCCCCGTATTTGACTGTTGATTTTGTAAGGAACTTCATGACATCAAAGTTTAGTATTTTTAACAAAGAGCATGAAACATCAAATTCGATCCAATTCATGCCTGTAGTAGTTTGTATGTCTATATAATGTTAGTTTGCATTTAGATAAAACCCTTATGCTATGTTTAGTTGGACGTACGGTTTTTAATCGAATAGAATTGATTGAAATGAAATGGTTTATAATAGAATGGAACGTAGATAAATTTAATAATAAAAATTTATTGTTTGGGAGGAATGGAAGGGTTCATAATGTAATATAGTAAAATATTGTTTGGATAAAGGGTTTATAATATAATATAGTGTAAAGTTGTTTAGAATTTTACGTTTCATCATAAGCTCTTCAAATTAAAGGTATTATATTTTTACTGTTGATGATGGAATGAGATATAATATGAAACTCTCATCTTCTATCTTATTCTATTCTATTATATTTAATTATAAATCTTCATCTCAAATGATGAAATAATATTATATTCCATTATAAAATTCCAACCAAACATATCCTTAAACTCTTAATATAAAACAACATTGTGCAATGTGTTATTTCCCTTTGTTTAAATGATACTAACTCGCTTATCTAATGGACATACAAATTGGTAACTATTAATATCAAAGAGTTATTTAAAATAAATATTTCCACAAACTCCAGTGCCCAAGGCTCTCGTTTTGCGAAGACTGAGAGATGGTCATCAATTATAATCAACATTACCTTTATATTTTACAAAATTGTTATTTTCTTGACTTGAACTTATAACATTTCGGTCACAAAAGAGTTATTTAAAATAAATAATTAAGTATAAAGTATTTTTTAACATTTTAAAATTTAGGAGATAAATAAAAAAGTTAAATCATAAACAAGTTCGGTGTATTTAATCAAATTTTTCCTAAATCCATCATACTAATTTTCAAGAGAAACTTTCCAAACTTCATCTTCACGGAGCTACTTTCCCTGTTTCGATAGACATGTATACTTATCGTATTTCTATGTACGGTTTTTTAGGGGATTTGAAAAATTATTGATTATATCTATATAAACTCTAATATTTTATCTAAAATTTTTGAAGGAAACCAGTTATGAGTCTTACTTTTATATAAAAATCACTTTATATTTATATTATTTTAATGTAAGATAATTTTATTTATAAATTTTTTTAACACGTAGGATAGACCTTATTACGTATCTCGGATCGTTCATGAAAGAGTTAAAAACGAAGGAAATGCAGAATACCTAATTTCAATTCCATTTGTACTTCTGAAGTAGTTTTCAAGGACAAAATGAGCTCCAATCCTCGGGGACCTTTATAAAAAATGTTCACGGACACGCGACTAATGTCTTTCTATAGTTTTTTCAAGACGTAAGCACTTTTAATGGGTCAGAAGATCCGAATGCTTATTAATGATATAAGCAACTGCAGAAGACCTTAACCTTTATATAAAGCTTCCATATCGAGATTCTCCATCACAAGTTCAATATGGGTCCGATCTATACTAATCAGGATCTATTTTTCTCCCGAACTTTAACTCATCGATTTAAATCATTTATTGGCCACTTTATTACCTTTTTCTGGATCAAATTACGTAACTTAACCCGTAAGTTATTGAAAATTCAAAAATACAATTAATAGTTATCTAAATTTATGATGAAGGACAAAATTGTCCAACATTCTTCCCCATGGACAAGTATTAATTGCAGTTTTAACTCAAGTTTAAAAAGTTTAAAAATTGATTAAATCACGCCACTATATTGGTACCAAATTTTAAAAATTAAAAAATCCAAAGGTAATAAAAGCCCAACTTTCCATCCTGCAAGACTTTTGATACTAAAAAATATCAAACACATGTGTCATGTGTAATACAGGTCCAATACAATCACGAATATCTAATACCTCACTAACATGAATGGAAAAATGGAGTGTGGCAAACTAGGATGATACCTGTATAATCTAAAATGTATCATCTTCAATTGTAGGTCTCGATTTTTCCAACTTTATGCTAAACTGTATGTGCTAAACTATAGCAAAAAATCATGTTTTTTCTCACCAAATGCTAAATAGCATTAGAGAAAACTTGTTTTCTCTCACTGAATACTAAACAGCATTAGAGAAAACTTTTATGTTCTCTAACTTTATGCTAAATTACATTAAAGAATACCTTTATGAGATTAAAAACTTATATCCCCTTATGTCATGTTAAATTTATGAATATCCATACTAAACTGTATGTGCCAAAATGACATAAGCTTAAGGTCAATCTTTATATATGCCCAGTGACCTTTAAAATGCTTAAGATCAATACAAATCTTAAGCCTTTCATATGTATTATGACCATACACAAGAACAGTTATTACTAAGGACAAAAAGATGATGATCTATATTAATAAATAATCATAATGTCATAATACATCAAAATGTACAAACTTTTAAGGAGTAAATACAATGATCCTAAACTACTACTATCTAATGACTTTAACATGGCCATACTGGATACATGTTTAACAAACACTAGTTAGCGAAGACCTTTAGTCAATGGATCAGCTAACATCTCCTCAGTCCTGTTGTGCTCCACTTCAATGTCACCCTTTTGAATTAACTCATTTAAGGTCAAGTACTTGATCTCTAAATTCTTAGAGCCTGTGATATTCTTGTTATTGTTAATGAACAACACTGTAGCAAGATTATTACAATATAACCGAATAGATCTAGTTATCAAATCTACCACAGACAACTCAGAAATCAAGTTTCTGAGTCAAATTGCCTATGTAGCAGTTCCATAACATGCAATAAACTCTGCATGCATGGTCGAGGAAGTTACCAGCGTCTGCTTGACACTCTTCCACGATACTGCACCATCTGCCAACATAAAAATATATCATGAAGTAGATTTACGATCAGCCAGACATAGAGCAAAATCGAAGTCTATATATCCGGTGAGATTTAAATTGCTAACTTTCCTGTATGTCAATGTATAATCCTTGGTACCCTTTAGGTATCTCAACACTCGCTTAGTTGCATTCCAATTGTCTATACTTGGGTTAGCCAGAGATCAACCCAGAAGTCCAACAACAAATGCAATGTCCGGTCTAGTGCACACCTGGGCATACATTAGGCTACTAACTGTACTAGAGTACGGGTCATTCCTCATATCCTGTCTCTCAACTTCATTCTTTAGGCACTGTGCCAAAGATAATCTCTCACCATGAGAGATAGGTTCTACAACAGGTTTTCAGTAAGCCATATTAAACCTTTGTAGCACTTACTCAATGTATGCTCTTTGTGAGAGGCTTAATGAGCATTGAGATCTGTCCTAGTAAATCTGCATACCAAGGGCAAAAGATATTTCACCTAAATCCTTCATGTCAAAGTGTTTGGCCAAAAGTTGCTTTATCTCATACAACTTGGTCAAATCATTTGACGCAAGCAAGATATCATCCATGTACAGTAACAGGAAGATAACTTTTCTCCCCCTAACCTTACAGTATAAGCATCTTTCAACATTTCCACAAAGCCGAATGAGGTCAAACCCTCATCAAACTTTAGATACCATTGTCTGGAAACTTGTTTCAGACTGTATATTGATTTAGTCAACTTATAAACTTTGCCAGTTGCATCTTGATCTTGAAATCCTTCAGGTTGCTTCATATAGACCTCCTCATAAAGGTCACCATTGAGGAAAACGGTCTTAACGTCCATCTAATATAGCTTCATGTCATAAGTAGCTACTATTTTCATAATCATTCTAAATGCATCCTTCAAGGATACAGGAGAGAAGTTAACATTGAAGTCAACTCCTTCTCTCTGAGTGAATCCCCTGGCAACCAAGCGTTAAATAACCACTTGCAACTGACAGGTCTGCAATGTTAAGGTAGATCGACAAGCTCTCATACCTTATTATACCTCATATATTACATCTCATCTTTCATGGCTTCCTACCACATATTTGCATAGGGTCCAAAAATGACTTCTGTAAAAGTAACTGGATCCACAACATGTTCTATGTCATAGTCTTGCTCATCCAAATAGACTATGTAATTTGGTGAGATAGCAGGTCGCCTCTCTCTGGTGGATCTGTGCAACTGCATAGGTTCTTATACCTTAAAAACCTCTTTCTGAACAGGTATAGGTTTATGTGCTTGTATAGGCATGGTACTTGGACCTTCATCTACTGGACCTAACTGTATGAGAAGCGGATATGAAATAATCGTAGTATCCATCCTGCTATCTCCTGGAGGATGTGAAGATCCTCCCTTATCATGGACATTGTATTCCAGAAACTTAATCGTCTACGATTCCACTATTCTGGCTCCTTTTTCTCTACGGTAAAATCTGTAACGCTTAGAGTGGTCAGGATAACCTACCAAATAGCAATGAGTGGAACAAGGTTACAATTTTCTCTCATAAGGACTATATAACCTTACCTCAGCAGGGTAGCCCCACACACGAATGTGTACAAGGCTTGGCTTCCTTCTAACCCAGAGTTTAAAAGGCGTCTTTGGTACTAACTTACTTGGTACACTATTCAAGATATACATTGTCATCTTGATGGCTTCGTCCCAAAAGTATTTGGGTACGTTAGTCCTACTTTGCATTGACTTCATCATGTCTTTTAGGGTGCGATTTTGCCTTTCGATCACACCATTTTGCTCAGGACTACCTAGCATAGTGAACTGAGCCACTATTCCAACTAATTCCAAATACCTGACAAATGGACCCTTTTCTTGTCCTGCCACTCCATGTCTGGCATAGTATTCCCTTCCCTTGTCAGATCTGATAATCTTTATTGATTTTCCCAACTGGTTCTCAACCTCATTCTTAAAGATCTTTAACTTATGAAGAACTTCAGACTTTTCCTTAAGCAAGAATACATAACCATAACGAGAATAATCGTCTACACACGTCAAAAAATGTCTAACATTGCATACCGTGACTGTATAGGGACCACTAACGTCTGTATGTATGATGTCCAATAAACTAGAAGCATGAGTTGACCATTTTTTCTTTATCTTGGTTAGCTTACCGTTACAATAATTGATACATGTTTCTAGATCACTGAAGTCTAGAGTTGGGAGAATATTATCCTTTATCAATCTCTTAACCATCTCCCTACAAATGTGGCCAAAACATTTATGGCACAACATGTATGATTTTTTCTTTATAAAGGCTCTCTTTCAAGTAACAGGTTCGGCAACGTAAGAAGAGACATACATTTCGTTAGGAGTAAGACACATTCTACATAATTCGTAGGATAAGAAGGTAGTTCCAATATGTCTTATATTGATAGAAATATTTACAACTGAAATATTAAATACAAAATGATAGCTCTCTTTATCCAGAACTAATATAGAGATCAAGTTCGGTCTAAAAGACAGTATGTAAAATGTGTCTCGTAAAACTAATACAAACCCCATATCGAGGTTTAAAGCTACATCTCCTACATACAAAACATCAACCTCCTCATTGTTGCTGACCAACAGCTTCTCCTCTCTTTTAGCAGCCTCCTCCTAGGTCTGAACCCCTGCATTGTGGAAGCAATATGGTTAGAAGCTCCATTATCTAATTACCAAGAACTTGATGTGGTTATAGCTACATTGGATTCATGAATCATATAGGCCGAGGAGTTGCTTGACATTTCCTGCTTAACCTTCCACAACATGTACTTCTCGCAATCAATCTTCCTATACCCCTTCTTCTTACAGAAGAAGTACCTCATACCCTTTAGGTTATATGGCCCCTTAACAATGCTGGACTATCCAGTCTGAAACTTCGGAGAGGATTTGGGTTTCTTGCCTTTACCCTTAGGCTATTGGGGCTTAGCCTTCCCCTTGCTTTTGGCAGCTGCAAATATGGTTGTATGAGAAGAACTCTTAATCTTCTCCTCCACTGTAGCACATCGAGAAATCAAGGCATTGATGTCATAGGCCTCATCCTGAGAGATGTAGGAGGTAGCCAACATCTCAAACTCTAGAGGGAGAGTATTTAGTGCCTAACGCACTATGAAGTTATCAAGAATTGGTATATCAAGTGCCTTCAACCTAGTCTGAGGGTGAACCATCCTGATAATATACTCTCGAATGCCTCCTTCCCCTATATACTTTATGGAGAATAGCTTCTTAATCAAGGTGCTCTTCTCCATATGAGAAGACACCTTATATCTCTGGAAAATGTCATCCATAAACTCCTGCGCTATGGTCGTATCTAGTAATCCACTCAGCAGATGATCTAGGATTGACCTCTTGATGATCAAATAGTACATCCTATTTGACCGCTCCCAGATCACCATAGCTGCCTTATCAGCTTCTAAGCTAATATCAGTAAGTAGAGAAGGTCTCCAAATGTGCATCGCCATACTAACGTCAACCATCTCCAGCGCAAACACCATATCCTTCATCCACTTCTTGAAATTGAAACCATTTAAGATCTCAATCGTGACAGCATTGTTATTTACAGAAAAGGTGACTGCAAGATAGAAAAAACAATGTAAAAATCAGTTCAAATGCAAGATAGCAGTATATAAACAAAGAATCTAATCACACATATTATAAAACACCTTTGGGCTGAATACATAATATATGCAATTAGATCTCCACACAAAGGTGATCAGAGTACAAACAATCAACTTTTATGACACTACTACTTTTGGGTAAATAGATCATTTAAACAACGACTTTCCTCCATCTATTGTCTTTATGTATATCTCAAAACTCTATATAAAATGAACACCTTTGGGCAGAATAACTAAACATAAGGTCAGAGACACCCCTTAACATGTGAGCAGAACAATCCAAAATATTGACTTCAAAACAACATTTTGGTGGCTACATCCTCATCAGTACCCTAGAAAGTCCACAATCACAAGGGTTACATCTTTATATCATCCTCACATTCTATATGGGCATAATGTGTGTGAAAATCAGTTATAAATGCAAAAAACCAAATGCTCAATCAAATAATCACACTGTTATTGAAAATATTGTCTTTAAACTTTATTTGAGACTTTTATTTAGAAATTCTCAATGAGAGTAACTATCGTACTTTCCCGAATACCGAACCTATCACACGAGACACGAAACCTTAAGTGTCTCCTTTACTTGTAGTTCAGAGCACGAAAATGCACTCAAAACCAATTTAAAAAAGCTTTAAAAACTATTTTCGGAATCTAATTACTAATGTAATAAATTCAAAAAAATTCAAAAATTACTTTAAAACTTTCCTCGACCTGGGAACTGACCCAAAAGGACTCGGGGCACTCTTAAGGGAATTCTAAAAATTTTCTTTTTTTTAATGTGCTGACATCAGCATCACTATAGCACTGACGTCAGTGCAACACTATGCGCTGACGTTACCTTGTGTGTGGCCATGGGGCACACGTGTCTTGTATGAGCGTTGGCGACGCGTGCCAGATGCGTCTGGCGCATTTCTCACTACATACGTCGATATGTGTCCTCATCCCGTCTGTCCACATGTCAAGACAGGTGACGGGCACATGCATCGTATGTGCTAGCCTGTCCCGCACCCGGTGAGTATTAGGCCTCGTTAGGTTGCAAGCGTCACACGTGTCCGTCACCCCATGGAGCCACATGGGTGGACGTGGTTGGCGCGTGTGGTACTATAGCACCTTCGGGCGCATGTGGTGCACCCACCTAACGATGCTACGCTCTCTGATGGGGAGGGCGGTTTTCGATGATCTCAGAACCTTTTTTCGCCCTTTTTGGCCCGTTTTTACCCCTTTTTATAGCTAACCTTATTTATACAACTTTTATGTAATCATATACGCAAAAAAATAAAAAAAATGAATTAAAAACCAATGAAAACCATAATGGATGAAAACTGAAAAATATTCATTTCCGGCAACCCAATTATGTAATCGCTCTGATACCACATGTAACACGTAGGATAAACCTTATTACGTGTCCTAGATCATTCATAAAAGGGTTAAAAATGAAGGAAATGTGGGGTACCTGATTTCGATTCCATCTATACTTCTGAAGCAGTTTTTGAGGACAAAATGAGCTCCAATCTTTCGGGACCTTTACAAAAAATGTTCACGAACACGCGGAACGTTCTCAAGACGTAAGCACTCTTAATGGATCAGAGGATCCATATGCTTACTAATGATATGAGCAACTACAGAAGACTTTAACTTTTATTTATAGCTTTCATATCAGGCTTCCCCATTACAAGCTCGATATGGGTCCGGTCCATAGTAATCGGGATCCATTTTTCCTCCCAGACTTCGACTCATTGATTTAAATCATTTATTGAGTCACTTTATTGCCTTTTTCTGAATTAAATTACGTAACTTAACTGATAAGTTATTGAAAATTCAAAAATTTATGAGGAATGACAAAATTGTCCAACATTTTTAACATCATTCATTGGATAACTAATATATTCACTTTGACTTAGTCATTTAAATTATTTCATAAAACACCATTTCTTTAAATCAAATTTATAAATTCATTTTAAGTAGATTTTATCAATATAACTTTGATGTTGGGATAAGATTTTTAAGAGGTTTGAAATAAAATTAGACCACATTTGAATTCATATATAATCATAAATATTTTTAAAATTTAAAAAGTTAAAATAATTAATTATAAATAATATCTTTTTATATAATATTATTTTCAAATGTATATCAATTTAATATGGAATTTATAAATAATAATACTTTATTCTATGAATATATGATTATATAATCACATTCACTAACAATGTCAAAGTAGTCAAATGTTTATGGTTACATTAAAAATATATGAGAGACAAAATGTTGCTCTTTTTGATAAATGAATGAAAATATGTTACCAAAATAAATCTCAATATTTATAAGATACATAGAAAAAAACAAAGGAAAACCCTTTTATCTTACCGATGTGTTCAATTTAATTTTAAATCATTCTTCGTTGTTACGCGACTGCACGCTACTTAAGCTATGGTGACTATGAAATAACTCATCTGAACCTTTTTCAAGATGTTTCTTCTTCTTCTCTTTTATTTTCTTTTTTTCCAGGTCATTAGAATTTGCGGAAACAGGTTTGCAAATTGGAAACAGCCTCTATTTAATGGTAACAGGACTACGTGCCTTTTTATTTCAGCTTTTAAAGAGTAAATAAGTATTTTTTATTGCAAAAGTTGTTTTTAAAAAGTGAATGTTTTGTTGTAAAATTTAAAGTACTTTTTCATAAAAATGATTTTTTTGGAAGTTAAAATATAACTTTTTGATAAACTCAAATTTAGAACTTTTCAAAAAAAATATTTTTTCAGGTAAATTTTTCGAATCAATTAATGAGTCTATTTTTTAAGTCTCATTTACTCTTATGTTTTTACACATTATTTCTACAATATTCACAAACACATCTTCAAGTTTATTTCGAGATTTATATAATATTATTTGACTTTTTTATATGTTTTAATATTTATTTTTATATTAGTTTACTTATATTATAATTCATATAAAAGTTTTGGATATATATATTTTCATTTATGTTTCATATAGTTTAAAATTATATAATAATTAATATATTGTACTTTGCATATTATTTAATATATTTTAAATAATATTATATGCATAAATAATTTTTATTATAAAATAAAATATAGTTAAAATTAAAAGTATTTTTTATTTTTATATTGTCAAACAGTGTATTATATGAAGCTCTTTCAAAAAAACTCTTTTTAAATGACAGTCAAACAGTCAACTGATTTTTAGAAAAACTCTTCTTAGAAAAGCTCTATTGACAAAAACTCTACTAATAAAAACTCTACTGATATAAGCCTATCCAAACAGGGGCTACGTATCTCTAGATCTTTTTAAACTTTGAAACCGGCGAGATTTTCGTTAGATTGTTGTTGTTATTGTAAAAACAAGGTTGGTAAACATCAAATCTAGAGTATTATTACTATGCGACCCACTAATACTTACATATATGTGAAAGTTAACATATGTTCAAAATAATGATTATAATTTTTATATTCAAAATTAGAGTACATCTAGGTCTTAATTTAAGAAAGTTGATCACTGGGTTATGGTAGACTTATTTTCTCATGTCGCCACGTTTAATTCAATTAAACTTTTAATTCAAACCCCAAATTATCGATTTATTGAGACATCTTTGGACAATACCTGATTGCGTGATCAAAGTCCCTCACCATCAAAGAATAGTCCACAATTTTTTTTCTAATTTGATGGCATCTTAAAATGTCACATCAATCAAAGTAAAACAAAAGAAAACATAATTAGTTGAACGAACTTGTTGTCCAACTCGGCCATAAGTCAAGACTTCATAAATTCAAGTTTCATACATTTTTCAATATAAAAATTGTATAAATAATAAATTAACAACATTAATCATGTGTCACTTAATAGAAAAGAAATCAATTAAGTTTTATAAATGAAATTTCACTGATCAACAAGTTAATGATTTTTCATTTGAACGCCGCTAATTGTCGGCTTGAAATTTTTTCATATGCATCCTTCACATCTCGCTATTGAATTGCTTCGATAAAGAGTTCAAGATTCTTCCTATCGTTTTGGTTTCCGACTTAAACCCTTTTTCAGGTTTCTACTTCTCCTGGTTCCTACCCTCTCTCGTATGACATATTTTTTAGATAATCATGACATTCATTTTCTTTTGTTAGCAAAGATGATTGCATTATTCCTAATTTTAATTACTAATTTTTCTTTTTGTGGCTATTCATAAAATAATAGAACTTTTGTAGTCAAATATTTATTTCTCCTTACAATAATTAGACGATCCAAAATTTTATAACATTACCATATGACCATAGTTGTTAAAAGTAACGTTCTCTATATTAGTTATAGTTGTTAATTATAATTATGTATTAATTTTAAGTACATACATATGTAATTATATTTATCTATTATTTGTAATAATTATAAGTTTGTTGTTAAATACTACTTTGTTGTGGTGATCTGAAATTAGTTATGAAAAAAACTTAACCGGTTTAGTTGGCTTAACTATAAAAACCTTGAATCGCCTAAGTTTTTGTTAGATTTTTAACTTTATGATTCGATTTATTTTAATAATTCTTGTTAGTAAAGATCAATAAATTTATTAATTAATCAGTTAATTTTTCTAAATTGATATTTTTATAAACCAAAATCAATCAAATAATTTTTATTTAACAATAATTTTTAATTAAACTTCAAAATATTCGAAAAGTAAGAACAATTTCTTTCAATCATATTTTAAATTCTTTAATTTTATTTAATTTTTAACCGGTGTTACGACGATTTAATACCGATTGAACCTTTTAAACCTTTAATTTTATATTTTAACGGTTTAACTTACAGTTAGGTTTTTAAAACATTGAAAAAAAAACTTAAGACTATAAATCATATATGTAAACCTCTTGATGCTAAACTATGTGCCATTAGAATTAGTAAGTCTTGGTTTCAAGAGAAGTGCTTACCATGCAACTATCTAATCATCATCTTTGAAGGAAGAAATAGATTTATGGTTATCTAACTTGTCTGCATTATTGACAATTCAACCTTAGAAATTTTTGGTTTAAGATCCATGGGATAGAAATAGCGTATGGAGTATTCAAGGATGACTAAATTAGATCCACCATTGACGTCTCAAGTCAAGCTGGTCTTTTAAGAGACAAATAAACAAACATACAAAGATTAACGGAGGAATTGGGAAATAGAGACACCATACATTAACTTTCAGTTTTAATAGAAACCAAGTCAGTCGCTGAAAAAGAAACAGAAGTCTTTCCTTTCGTTGAAGTGCCTTGGGAACTCCCTTTGAAGCATTAAAAGGAAACAACGTAAAACGACTTCTGTTTTCGTATCCTCTTCCAATCTATGCTACTGCTTTGACCATCAACCTTTTTTCCAATGTAGTTTAGGATAATATATATTTTTTGGTTACTTTAAGATGCATACAATTAAAGGTTGTATTTATGAGTTGAAGGCGTTTTGATTGAGTGTTTATTAATTGAATGAAATACTATTTTATTGTTTGGGATGAAGATTTATAATATAATAAAATGGAATAAAATAGAGGAGAAGAGTTTCACATTACATCTCATTTCATCATATACAATAAAAATAAGTTACTTCTGATTTATAAGGTTTAGAATATAATGTAAAATAATAAATAAAATTTCACTATATTACATTATAAATCCTTCTTTCAAACAACATTTCATTATATTACATTATGAATCCCTATATCTCTCATAAACAACAATTTTCTAATATTACATTTATTTACATTCAGTTCTATTATAAATCATTCTATTTCATTAAAAACCTTACGTCTGACTAAATATAGCTTAAAACTAAAACTTAATTGTGTTTTGTAGTTGAATGGAATATTAAAGTATCCAAAAAAATGTACGAAGTTAGAGAATGTAATTTAACATAGATTTAGTTTAAAATTAATAAATCAAATTTGAATCAATTGGATTTAAATTTAAGAGGAATAATTTGTTAAAATAATATTATATCAATCAAGAATTTATTAATTAAAAAAGAATTATATCAGATAAATTTTAATTCTAATATAATCACTGGTTAAAAAACTCAACCGATTCGACCAGTTCAACTGTAAAAACCTTGAATTGTCCAACTTTTAGGTTCAATTTTCAACTTTTCTAATTGATTTATTTTAATAACTCTTATTGTTAAAAATTGATTAATTTATTAATTAATTGATCAATTAATTAGTTTTCATTTAGCAATATTTTTCAATCAAACTTAAATTTTTTTATTAACAAGGATAATCTCTTTCAATCCTATTACAAAATTTTAATTTTATTTAATCTTTATCTAGTTTTTAAAATATCGAATATAATTAATTTTAAATTGAAAAAAATAAGGATTGAGTCACGCCATATAACCATCATTATAAGGTGCATTTTTTTGCGTGTAAATCAAGGTTCTACCACCATATCTTGTGATTTCATTAGTCAACATTGCCATTATCTAGTTACAATTTGCACAAAACTGCACATTAGATGTTGACACATATTTTTAGATATGTACGTGGACCCACAGCATCTTTTAAGTTGATTACACTTAATTTGACTTGATTGCATCTTTTACTTCCATGACACTGGAAATTTTATTTAAGAAAACTACAATTAATCAAGTAGACCCAATTTGGAATGTCGACTAAGCACTGTTATCACAAGTTTGGAACGTAATAGTTCATGCTAAGTAAACCTATACTAAATCTTACATGAAACTAACGTTTCAAAAATCAAACCAAACATTAAATTGATTAAAAAAAGGAGTTTCAGACTTAAAATGTTCGATTAATAGTAGATTGTTATAAAATAAACTTAAAATTAAATAAAATTAAAAAATTAAAAATATAATTAAAAGCAATTGCCTTTATTCATCAAATAATTTGAAGCTTAATTGAAAAAAAGATTGTTAAACGAAAATTAATTTATTTATTTAATTTATAAGAATTTATTAATTTATAAAAATTAACCAATTAATTAATAAACTAATTTATGTTTAACAACAAGAATTATTGAAATAAATTGAATAGAAAAGTTAAAACTAAACTAAAAAATTATACAGTTTAAAATTTTTATTATTGAACGGGTTTATTTTTTTTATTTTTCCGAAACAAGAAAGCAACACTAACTAATAACAAAAAAAAAAAGAAACCAAAGAAAACTAAGAAATATGATGTGAATTTAGGAATCGATAAGAACACGATTAGTTTTAGTTGCGTATTTAAGTCATTTATGTATAAAATTTATAGGTTATTTTACGTATTAATTAAACAAGCCACGTAAATGCAACGCAATATAGTCTCAGAATAATGCGCTATGATCATACACTTAAGATTGTTTAATAGAATTAATCTTCATCTTGGATGTGAAGTGCTATCACGCATCAAAGGACCGGGCATTGGTGAGTGGGCCACCATGACTTGTTAAATAAAATCAACAACTTTGGGAGAAGCTACGAAGTTGTTTCCCTTGACCCAAAACTAAACACATGTATATGAATATTTCGATCAAGTTTCCCAAAAGACTTTTCTCCGAGGTTTGAATAGTTTGGAAAAAATTTAAAAGGTATTACCCGTATAAAATTTTCATAAAATTAGTTAAAGATTGAATAAAATTAAAATTTTAAAATATAATTAAAAGAGATTATTTTAAAATTTTGAAATTTAATTAAAAGAAATTATTAAATACAAATTAATTAATTAATTTTAATTTATAAAAACTTATTAATTTACAAAAATTATTCAATTAATTAATAAACTAATTGATTTTTAATATCAAGAGTTATTAAAATAAATCGAACCATAAAGTTGAAAATTAAACTGAAAAAATTAAATTTTTCAAAATTTTTTATAGTTGAATTTAAAAGGTATTACCCGTATAAAATTTTCATAAAATTAGTTAAAGATTGACTAAAATTAAAATTTTAAAATATAATTAAAAGAGATTATTTTAAAATTTTGAAATTTAATTAAAAAGAAATTATTAAATACAAATTAATTAATTAATTTTAATTTATAAAAACTTATTAATTTACAAAAATTATTTAATTAATTAATAAACTGATTGATTTTTAATATCAAGAGTTATCAAAATAAATCGAACCATAAAGTTGAAAATCAAACTGAAAAAATTAAACGTTTCAAAATTTTTTATAGTTGAATCAGTAAAACTTAATTGAGTTTTTTAATTATTGATTAAGCATTTTTCAATTAAATCATTTGAACTTATTAAATTGTTTAATTAACTTTAAAATTACTATATATTTAATATATTTATTTTTTCTTTAAGGTAAATTTTATACCGATAAAATTGACATTATAAACAAATTCAACCAAAATTGATTATAGGATAAACGTAGACTTTTCCTCCAAGTCACTCCAGCACAACTTTTCCGTGTTGTCACCTAACACCACAAAAGCCGAAGCTTGACGTGGCCACCTTGAGCCTGACCTCATCTTGTATGATGAATCCCCATCTTCAGCTGCTTCCTGGAAGCTTGCAACCTTTTGCTCCATTCATGCCTACTATTACTAATACTATTCAACGCAGACTTTCCAGAAACCACCCACCAGTACATCCATATGCCTATCGCACACGTGCCATATCACGTGCCGGCTTTTCTTGAAATCTATGTCTCTCTAGACAAATCAACGGCTGACGTTTATCTGACTACTGTTCTTTTGACCACGTTGAAGCCACCATAAATAGCATATCACCCCTTGCTCCATTTTCTCTACCTTCCGAACTGAACCAAACTCAACTCTTCTGTGTTTCAGTTTATGTTAGTGACTGTTTTTGGTTAAGCCATGAACGAAACCATGTCTAGTCCTAATGATCGTTGGGGTCAATTCTACCACCACCACCAACAAAGTATCCTTTCCAACCAAGTGCCTCCCAGCAGGACCATGTTCGCCAACGACCGTGTCTCTGATTCCACCGTCGTCACCAGCACCGTCACCACGACGTCCACTCCAGTTCTGTTGGCCAACTCCAGCTCTGGTGGTAGTGGTCACCTGAGTCCAGAAGGACGCGTCTCAAAGCCTATTCGGAGACGGTCAAGAGCGTCTAGGAGAACCCCAACAACATTGCTCAACACGGACACAACAAACTTCAGAGCCATGGTGCAGCAGTTCACAGGTGGTCCTAGTGCACCATATGCATCTGGGTCGCAGCTAAATGGCCAGAGTTTTAGTTTCGGTCTCGGTTTACGTCAAGGTAATAACGCTAATCCAAGCCCTGCCATGGTTCCAGCAGCAGTTGCAGGGTATCACCTGCGATATCAACAACAACAACAACAGTACCAGAATCAAAGCCATCCACAATCTTACATGATTTCATTAGGAAGCACCAACACCAACACCACCAACGACAACAACAACAACATCAATAGCTATGGTCACCATTTCTTTCTTCAAAAACATGGAAATATTCCCAGGTCGACATCAGCAAGCATGGAGTTAGCTGTCTCAGATGGGTTTTTAATGGAGGGCATCTCTTCCCAGGTGCTTCCAGCTAATGCTGCTCATCATCATCATTATCATCCTTCTTCTCCGCCTCCATCTTTTCTCCAATGAGAAACAAAGACGGTGAAAGTTACATCCGTTTTTTCCTCCTTTGAGAGGGACATAAAGAAGAAAGTTAGGCACTGACTTTTGTCCTATACCTATAGAAGCAGCCATTGACCAATGTGAATATAAATATCTTATCTATTGTATTACTTGCAATTGACGGCAACGTCTTATATGTTTTTAGATGCATAAGACTGTAAATGTGGCAAATACTGCAGTGTGTCACATGAATTAGCTAATTTCTTTCTTTTATTTATGTTGCTTTTAGTCGAGTTGCATCTCCTGGAATACTATAAGTTTGATTCAGAAAGTGTGGGCTGATCCTTGAGAACTTTAATTGTTTGACCTTCCATATACACATCTAAAGTTTGATATAAGGAGAACGTAAAGAGAATGGCACTTTTTTTTATTCTTTGCTTCTGTATACACTTCAGACAAAAGAAATAATCTTTCACATTGCCTAGCTAACTCGACAGAAAGATAAAAACAAGTGATTGACAAGCTCATTCATATAGATAATGTTAATTTACATGAAAGCTTGTTTCCGTAAATGGTTTTGCTAATTTTAAAATTGGGAATCTTATACATCTTTCCACTCTTGTTGAAATATTCCTCTAACAGAAAAAATTCTTTCGAAACAGCCTTCTTATAACTACTTGTTATTGTCCTATTTAGAACACCTTATGAATCTTACTTCTCTTGAAAATTTCAATATGATCTAGCTATATGTATCCAGAATAAGCCTCCGTAATTAACTCCTTGAACCATACAAAATTATAAATACATGTTAGTATAAGATTGATATTGCTTAGCTAGAAAACCTACTCTTCGTAATATGAATGGTAGTATATATATATATACTGTTGAGTAGTTTTCTAGCAGTAATTAACAATATAACAATAATAACAGTATTCAGTGAGAATCCGGAGTTCAGAGAAATACAATAATACTTAATTTTATCCCTATTAAATAAAGAAAATGACCACTAATTTAGCACTAACAAAGAAACATAGAAAAGGGATTGTCGTACTTGAGTGAGAAACGGAGCAGGCAGAGGGGGATGAATGTGTGGGTTTCTGGGGTCCATGAAAACCCACTTTGCAAAAGTCAAATATGCACTAATCTTGTTAATTTGAAATTGGAAATTTTACCTTTTGATTCACTTATATTACGTCAATTCCGGGAAATGAGCATGATTGTACTGCCTTAATTTTCAAACCTTAAACACTGTATTCAGATCATGTGTCAACACACGTGGATATAGGTTATGTGCGGGCAAACTCGCACGGATAGCTCAGTTGATTATTGGCAAAGTAAATTGGTCCAAGGTTATAGGTTCGAATCTCAACAACGAGTGTCAGGATCGCCTTACTGAAAAGTTGACTGAGATCAAACCGTGATTTATTTCCTCATTATTCTGTCGGGCCGGGGTGTGGGGGCACTTGGGGTGGGTTATTCCACCTTTTTGATCCAAGTTTATGTGCGGGTTTGTGTTGTGACTATGCCCGTGTGTGTGTGTGTGTGTGTGTGTGTGTGTGTGTGTGTGTGTGTGTGTGTTTAAAATTATACAACTTTTTATCTATTTTTATTTTTAATTTTGAAAATTATACATTTGATGAAGCGTTTTACATTATAAATTTGCAATGATTTACATATTGTACAAAGAAGATGCAATGCTAAAACTAATTGTGTTTAACTGATTCAAATTTACTAATCTAAGGACTCAAATTAGCCCGATGAACTTGAACATTTGATCCTAATCTCATAATTTCGAAATGATGTTTTTCGCTTCGCATGTTTATTAATTCCATTGTCATTCTTGATTCGATTATCATGATAATATTCACACATGACAGTTAATGTAATAATTAAAAAATTCAATCAATTTGATTGGTTTATTCGTAAAAATCTTAAATTATTAAATTTTTTAGTTAAATTTTTAATTTTTTAGTTCGATTTATTTTAATAACTTTTTAAAAACTAATCAGTTAATTTTTGTAAATTAATAAATTTTTATAGTTTTTATTTAACAAATTTTCAATTAAACTTCAAACTTTTTTATAAATAAAGGTAATCTATTTCAATCATATTTTAAATTTTTTAATTTTATCTATTTTTATAACGGCCTAATATAATCAAACTTTTTAAACTGTAAATTTATTATTTTATTATCTTAATTTTCAGATTAAGTTTTAAATTGAAGTTTCTTCTAAGCAATCATTTTGGACGAAGAAAAGTAAGCAAAAACCCCACCAATTTTATGCCTGGATTTTGGGTTATGAAATGTGTACTATTATCTTTTTTTGATGTGACGTACAAGAGCAAAAACAAAAATAAAACAGCACAAGTGAGATTAGGTTTAATTCTCTTAATTCTAAAGAAGTTTTCGTTCCAAAACTCTTTTGATTCGTTTCTTTTTTCCCTTAAAGTGATAACTAAACTTACGATTAAAGGATCATTCGATTTTTGAGTGATTAGATCTCAAATTTAAGTTTGACAAAATACTAAAATCAATTACTCGTTTAATATATATTAATAAATTTACAATTATATTATCGCATTAAATAAATCATTAAGTATATATAATTATTAATTAATTATATATTTTAAATAAATTATATAATAAATCAAATAAAAACTTTGATATCTAAAATTAAAGGATCATTCAATTTTTTAGCCCTAAAATGTTTTTAGTATAATTATATAATATAATTTTAGAAGGCGCAGTCTTGAAGCAAATGATAAAGGTACTCTTTTTTAACCAAACTATCACATGTTCAAGTCATATAATAGTGTCTTTGTAAAGTGTAAAAAGAGGGTTGCGTACAATTGAGAGCGTTCTTTGGAAGTTTTGCAGTTGATTTATTTTCTAGTTTATATACTCTTTTTGTGTTGAAGCGTGTTCTGTTGTTAGGTGATTTGATAGTTAAACATTCCTCTAGTTTGATCATCTATTGAGGGCAATTTAGCAATTGATTTTTCCTTTTGTGTTTGCGTGATTGTGTAGAATCTTTGCACCTACGTATTCTATATCTCTTGAACAACAATAGTAGGTTGTGTAGGAGTTTTGTGGTTATTGATAGTGGTGGTTGTGTGAGAAAAATTTCAGCATGGTTATTGCAGCCCGATATTTGCATCATTTCGATGAAGAAATGTTTACAATTGTTGGCGATTTGTTTGCTGCTGTATATGTAATCTTACGGTGATAATACTAAAAGACTACAGTGATAAAGCAAACGCATGCAAGAGGGGGGAAAATTGTCACACACAAAAATTCGTAAGTTACTTTTAATTCGTATAAAGACGGGGGCTTGTTAAAAACTAAAATAATAGGAGCTTGTCAGAAAATAATAGTTTATTAAATGACAGGAGCCTGTTAAAGTATGAGTCATGTTGAAACAATAAAAAAAAAAGATGCTTGTTAAAAAGAAACGAATTGTCAGCAAGTCAAAAACAGAAGGAACCTATTATAAAAGTGAAGGAGCTTCTTGCTAAAATGAATACACACACAAAATAATTTAGAAATATAAAAGATAGAGAGAGAGAGAGCGAGAAGAATAATGCAATCGATTTATACTGGTTCAGCTTACAACGCAAACCTACGTCCAGTCTCGCAAGTATTTAATTTGAGTGTTTTACTATTAAATTAAGTAGTAATTTGACGAACCTCTTCAAGCTTACAAGTTAATATTTTCAATATTCTTCAACCTTCTACACTAATAGTATTTACCTAGTTTCTACAAGCTCTCAAATAAAAATGAGGTTTGTGGTATATGAGCTTCAATACTCCCTCTTAACAAAATTTCACTTTCTAACGCACAAGAGAAGTTTTTACAAAGAAATCACTTTCAAGAATATATATGCTTTTGATGAGTTTTGAGAATATAGCTTCCCAAGTTTCATTGTTGTTCATAGTTGTATTGGCTCATTCTTAAATAGTTAATTTCTTCAACTATTTATTGCTTCATCTTGCACCCTTAATCAACTGGATAGATTTAAATCTCAATAACTTCGATGTCATTTTTGCTAAAAAAAATTTCTACTAATCATGTGACTAATATACATCTTTCATAATTAGTAAAATCATTTTGAATAAATCATTTATAATAAGATAAGTTCATAATGAAGGTTCCAGCAAGAAAGAAATCGTATTTTTTTTATAATTTTATTTTCTTTTGAGAATAATATCATTAATTATACAAAGAAATAAACCCAATTTAAACTTTGAAATATTATACAGTTATCATCAAAATCATTAATCATAATCCTTGAGTTAACATATAGCAGATTTACCGATGAACAACTTTCCGATTTTTCATCGAAGAAGCTAAAATTATTAAAGAAGTTGTTGTTTTCATCTCAAGTGTTTTTATTTATGTTGAATTTTGTTTAATCACTTGAGTTATTTATTTTATATCGTTATCATTAAAGATTGTTGATAAATCCTCCATTGAGGTTAGCATGAGTCAATCTTGTTAATCGGTATGAAATACTTTTACGAATTGTGAGAACAAGGGATATTGTCAAGAGTTGAGTGAGTCGACTCAGTAAAACCTTATAAAAAAATATTGTCGTTAATGAATGTATTAAGTTGGTTGAGGGCTCCACAAACATAGATAAGGTTTATCGAACTATGTTAACAAATTTCGTTTGTTGATTTGTTATTTTGCTTTTGATTTTTGTGTTCATTTTTATCGGGAAGCTTATAACTGCTACGGTTGATTCACAGTTTATGCAAAACTATATCCTTCGAGGGATTTTCATAACTTTATTTCCGCGAAACAAAAACTACCCTAATTAAATCCTTGGTATGTAATCCAAACAAAACTCTTAAATCCTTTCAATATTTTTCTATCCCAGTAGAAAAATCATATGAATTCTGATTAACATGGTTCCCTAGTTAAATAGTTGTTATTTTGATTAATTGATTTTCCTAATTCAAAATGTTACTGCCTAATTAAATCTAGAGATCGTATCCTAGTTTATTTGGTGGTTATGTTTAATTAATGATTATATCTTGATTAAATATTACCTAAGGGAAAATTTGGATTAATTATTAACTCACGATTAATAATTAATAAGAGGGGTTATAAAACAAAATATGTTTAATTAAGGTGTAGGCCAAGATTGAATTAAAGAACTGGGTCCTTACTGAATTCTCCACTTTTATCATTTTTCCCATGTTTTCTTTAATTTATTTTCATTATGTTAGTTTTATTTTATTTTCTTATTCAAAAATCCAAACCTTCATTTTTCCTAAACACCGATTAATTTCATTTCAACAACTTTTCATACACTCTCTGTGGGATTGACCTAACCTTACCATTGCTATAGTAATAGTCTAGTTATTTTATTTTGTTTAGCGTGACGACACACTGTCACTAACATTTTTTTACTATTATATTGTTTAATCACTACCTAATCAATGGGACCAATACAAGGAAATGTAGCACAATAGCACGATAACTATTATTAATTAAGGAGAGTTTAATTAATCAGCACATGACATTAGTTAAATAATTCTATATAGCAAACTGGCCATGTGAAAAGTATGACCTGCCCGTAATCCTTTGCCTAATATAGACGAACCTTAAAAAGAATCAGACTGCCTAACAAAACAACAAGAAGATTTGATAAAATCATGAAAAGATTAAAAGAATTGTAGGTTTCTTTTTCTTTTTGTTTCTTGCTATGCATGGAAAACCCCACTTAAACGTGCTTAGAAAGGAAGGTGACATAGCGATTGTGTCTTTGTTCGAACCAACAGGCTTTTCCTTCTTTTGTAAACTGTTCAGCATATTATTTACTATTAGACTTAGGAAACTATGTAGTTTGCATATCTGAATAGCAATTGTTTTCAGTTTAACACAGTAGCACGACACTCAAAGAATCTTGTCCACAGATTTGTTCAAACCCTAGTTAAGCGGACAAGGATCTGTTTCGTCTTCTATCATTTGGTATTGGTCCTATGAAATTGTGATCGTACATCAACAATATAGGTTTAGAAGATAAATGGATCCAAACTCAGTTTATAATAGGTTTAAAATATATTTAAAAATTATAAATTTATTTATTAGATTGAATTTGAATTTTTTTGTGAGAACTTAGTTCAATTTTAATTCAAAGAAGTTCAGATTAATGTATTAAAAAACTTTAAACTTGACCAAATTTAATATTATTTTTAATCTAAATTTCAATTTTTAGAAAAATATCATAATTATAAAGTAAAAATTTTAATATCTATTAGTTCTAATAATTGATGGCAGATTGAAGTCTGCTTTGATTTGAGTTTAAGATCTTGCAGATACTTGGTAGCAAATGTCTGAATTTGGGTCTTACTACTCCAGGATCCTGGAATCTTGCAGACATTTGATAGCTACTAGCCAATAAACCTCAGTATACCATGTCTCATGCACAACTCCTGATATTTTCTGATGTCACTGCTGAGGGAGGAGAGTGGAGATTGTCCTAGAGGTGATTAGCTTCTTTACAAGTTTGCATCGACACACGTATCCTTCACCTGTTGGTAACTCTCTTTCTCATGCTGCTAAAAGTCCAATTTCTTTTTCCTTTTTGGGCTTACTTCTGCGGCAAATCTTCACATCAGTTCACGAAAAGTAATCACCTATCAACTTACAAGTTGCAATTTGTTCCAAGTTTTCAGAAAATTTACTCAATAATTCAGAAATCTAGCTCCTGATGAAGCACAAATACATAGAATTGATGATCTTTACAAAGGCAGGCATAAAAGGTGTCCTCATCATGCACAACTATAATTAAGTGCTTAACTTGGAAAGTACACATAGGCAACTCTTAATCCTCAGTATCAGTTCCATTAGCTCAAGCAAAGCATAAACTTCCACTCACAAGTCAACTTCAAAATAAAAACAGGTCGCTTGTGTCTCAAAATCAGGTTTACCTTAGATAGAAAGAAAGTACTACATTCTTTGTGATAGATTAAAAGAAAAGGGAAAAGAGATTTTAGATCATCTTCAACACAAGCTTTCAAATGAATCTTTAAATGTGTTTAAACAAGTCATTCTCCATAAAATTATAATGTCTCCATTATCATAATACCTGCGTCGTCTATAATTATGGAATAATCTACGATAACGTAATTGAAACCTGCAGTAAAATAGGAAGCAGATTAAATGTTGGAATGAGGACCTGCAGATCCATATGCAATTGTTTGAGGCCCATAAGCGCTCTAGTTTAGGGGCTTACACAATTTCAAGTTAACAGTAACTGTAATTTCAATTCAAGCATTGCTTGCATCAAGTTTGGTACAACTTTGGAAATTCTCTCAAGAATGCACAAGGACAGGGTGATTTGCAAGACATGTTATCAAACCTTTCACTTCAAGCGCATATTTATATAATACCAACTGGTACTAAACAAAGTCTCAGGCCTTTCTCCTGTTTCCCCCTCCAATCAGAAATGAGTCTCAAAAGCATTTCTTTAACTCTTTTGGTTGCCATTCTTGGAATCTTGGCATCAAAAGGTATAATAACTAGTTCAAAAACTTCACTTCTCAAACAACTAATTGAACTTGGTTCTACAACCTTGTCTTCACAACCAATTATTGCACCTATCATACCATACATCATTGAAGGCCATCACCACCAACACCACAATGGACACCACAGGAAAGGAAACAAAGTCAACATCTGCGAAGATTTTCCACCTGACTTCCCTCCTCCAGACACTAACACCACCTCTATTTTCTGTGTTGATCGAAACGGATGCTGCAATTTCACTACCGTACAAGCAGCTGTTGATGCAGTAGCAAATTTTAGCCAGAAGCGAACTATTTTATGGATAAATTCTGGCATTTACTAGTAAGTTTATGCACTTCCATGACTAAAACTTTAAAGGGTATCTTTATTTCTTCTTCCTTTTGGTTCTCTCTTCGAAATTTTCATATCAAATGAATGATACGATTGAGTTGTTTCAGTGAGAAAGTAAATGTTCCAATAACGAAACCAAATATCACATTTCAAGGGCAAGGCTACACATCAACTGCCATTGTATGGAATGACACGGCCAATTCTTCTCGTGGCACATTCTACAGTGGTTCAGTACAAGTTTTCTCCAACAATTTCATTGCCAAGAATATTAGCTTCATGGTAAGATCAATATAACTTTTTAGCTACAAGAAAGGACTTGATGATCATATGAATGGTACTGAACTTAATTGCTTCAACAAGTGATCTCATACCTATCCTTCGTGCATGTGTCAGAATGTTGCACCAATTCCAGGACCTGGAGATAAGGGAGCCCAAGCGGTTGCAATAAGAATATCTGGAGACCAAGCAGCCTTCTGGGGCTGTGGATTCTTTGGAGCTCAAGATACGCTTCATGACGACGTAGGTCGACATTACTTTAAGGAATGCTATATCCAAGGTTCAATTGATTTCATCTTTGGTAATGGAAGGTCACTTTATGAGGTCAGTTTCTTTTATCAAAAGTTGGTATATTTACACTCTGCCAAAATAATAAGAATGTGCTGCCCATAACATAACTCAGAAACAATCCATTAGGCTAATGATGAAATCTAAGCAAACCATTAAATTGAGTTTCACTGAGTTAAACAAATTAACTAAATTGGGAATTACCATCATGAAGATACTCTAGGAGGATGCATTTAAGTGAAAGTAGATAGCCTTTGAAATAAGGAGTCAATATTATAGTTTGATCATTAGTTAAAATGCAATAATTGTTATATTATCTTATGAAAACCTAAATTCGACAATAATTAAAAAATAAATGAGAAGTTAAAATGTTATACTAATTTCCATAGAATGACAAATTAAGCACAGAAATCAAGGTAGAGGGAGTCTTTATTACACATCTTTGCAGGTTAAAGCTAGTACTATTACAGAGCAAAATGGAGATAAGCCTGGACTGTAGTTGTTAGTTGTTACAGATACAAGCAATGAACTGATTTGATCTATCTCTTCACTGAGAAATGCATTGATATGCCCTTCATTTTGTTTAAGATCTACTTTCCTATAAACTAATCTGGAGTGAATATAACTTTCAAGCTCATTATAGAACTGCCAGCTGATTTCCATGGCGAATCCAGTAGCTCCAGGTCAAAGGGTCATAAATGGAGCAGTGACAGCACATGGTAGAGCTTCCAAAGACGAGAACACAGGGTTTGCATTCGTGAACTGCTTTCTTGGAGGCACAGGAAGAATATGGCTAGGTCGTGCATGGAGGCCATTTTCTAGGGTGGTTTTCGCATACACTGCCATGACAGATATTATAGCTCCTGAGGGTTGGAATGATTTCAACGATCCTACACGAGACCAGTTAAGAGATTATTAGTTGGATATATTACGATATATTCTAAAAAAGATTGTGAATCAGCGTGAAAATGGTGCTAATTAGTGAACTGGGTTTGTGTTTAAAAATGGTTGCAGGACTGTTTTTTATGGAGAATACAATTGCGTAGGTTCAGGAGCTAACATGGCATTAAGAGCACCTTATGTTCAGAGACTGAACGACGCACAGGCTGCTCCTTTCCTAAACATGTCCTTCATTGAAGGGGATCAATGGTTGCTACCCTTCGTATAGCTAACTTATGATATTGCTCTCTCTTGTTCCTTAATCACTGCACCTGATTGTTTCAAAATGACTTTATTTTCAATCATGCACTTGGTAATTGAATTCATCTGTGTTCACTCCGAGACATCATTCCTCACAAGTCATATAGTTACAGATGGTAACGAGTTGAAGGAGAGTTTTCATTAATCAAACCTATAGAAAAACCAAAGCAATAAACTTTCCAAATGAAAAGATCACATTAAAGACATGGAATGAAGGGAACAATTATCAACTATCCTTCTCTAAATTGTCATGAGTATAACCATACGTCACTAACTATATTTAGCGATGATAATGTCCATTGATATATTCAATCTTGTAATATGATTGCAATCAAACTTGGCCCTAATTAGGGTGGAAAGTTAAGACTAAGAATACTGACTCTTGTTACGTTTTAAGAAATCTTACCCACAATTTAAGAAATCTTAGAAAATTTTTCTAATCTTTAAATTGTTTAAAAGATTTGTCTAGTGCTCATTTTTTAGAAAATCCATTCTTTTAGAATTTAGTTAAAAAATAATGACAAAGCACACATAATATGAATATCAAATTTGAACTAATTAAATATTATTTACGTGACGATTCAACTCAACTATCAAACTTGAATTGAATTAATTAAATTCAACTCAAATCAATAATTTATTATAATTATCATAAATTATTAATTTGAGTCTAACTTATTTTATTTAGGTTGAGTTTAAGAGCTAAATTGAGTTATCATATTAGTCATATTTGATTAGGTCAAGCTTGATTTTCATATTACATGTACTTCTTTGTTATTTTTTAACTAAAATTTAAGGGAATGAACTTTTTTAGAAAACTGAAAATTAGAAGAATTTTTCCAAGAATTTTAAAGATCAAAATATTTTTTTAAGATTGCTTAAAGTATAAAAAAGATATATGTCTTTTACTCTACAAAGTAATATTAATTATACCCCTATGTTAAATAAATAGATGTTTTATAATATTAAAATATGCTGACTAATCAAATAAACTAGATAAATAAAGGAAAGTCTTGATTACATTAATCAAATTGAGTTTTTTTTATATCAAAATACATGCATAAGAGTTATATCCCTCATTATTTCTTATATATATAATGAAAATTTGTATAATAATTTATAAATTATATATGTTAAGTAAGTTATTAAATAAATTATAGGTTGTTACATTTTGTAACTTTATGTTCAGACCTTTGTAAAAATAGCATAAATAATAGCTCTACTCTGTATAATTTTATATACAAAAGAATAAAAGGAATATATTCCGTTAGTTTGCTAAAACTAATTGGTTACCTAGTCATAACAAACTTGTTGATGTGGCAAGAAGCTTTCTCCAACACCCCTTACAAGCTGGAGAATGTTGGCTGAAGAAAGAAGACAACATTCCTAGCTTGAGTAGAAGCTACCAATGCTTAGCAGAAGGAAGGATTCTAATGAGAACATTAGCAAGTTGACATTTTGTGAGCAAATATGTATGCTAAAGCAGATCTTCCATAATTTTATCACGTGTGAAGCGACAATCCAACTTTATATCCTTAGTTCTCTTATGAAAAATCAGATTTTTAGAGATGTGCACAGCACTTTGATTGTCACAGTGTAAGAGAACAAGTTTAAGATTTAGGATATTAACTTCTTCCAAAAGCCTTATAAGACATGTAACTTCAAAGGCAGCCTACAACATGACTCTATATTTAGCCTATGCAGATGATGTAGAGATAGTACTTTTCTTTTTACTCTTCTAACTAATGCTCCTTCCTATCCAAAATAAGTGTCGTTTTAGAGAGATATACACTTATTAAGAAAGTTAGTGAAATGTTTGATATACCCTTATTAATTGCATGTTGAATTACCTTGAAAATGTAATATGTATAAAAGAAATTAAAGGATAATTTTGGAAATAAAATTATAAACATGCATGAAAAATCGTGAACGACACTTATTTTGAATAACTAAAATCCCTCTAAAACGACACTTATTTTGGATAAGAGGGAGTAGTTTATAAGAATTTATTAATTTACAAAAATCACCCGATTAATTAATAAATTAATCAACTTTTAATGATAAGAATTATTAAAATAAATCTAAGTAAAAAGTTAAAAATCAAACTAAAAATTTGATTAGTTTAAAATTTTTATGATTTAATTAGGTTGAGTTTTTTAATTACCTTTCTTATAATTATAAGATTAATATTACATAAGGATTTTACAACTCTTCAGTCCTACATGCTTTATCTATTTGATATTCACTTGTGGGCACAAGAGAGATACATTAAATAGGGCACGGGGTGGTTGTTCCCTTTTTCTTGTGCCACCTTCTGATAGAGATGAGATGGAAAGGGCACAGAGTGACACTGAAAATGAAAAACAGGAGATTTGATCCCTTATTAAATGTGATTAAACTTTGTGTGAACTAATAATAAAAACTGAAGATGATTATATAAAAAATCAGATAAATTATAAAAAAGTTTTCAATTTTATAATAATAATACAAATTTTTTAAAAATAAAATATTATAATTTTTAATTTTGTTAATGTTACAATAAATGATACTAACATGGATTAACACGTGAGCAATTTCATTAATCATGTGATTAAGATGTGACTTATTGATGCCACATTGGATTAAATATTAAAAATTTAAAAAACTTGAATAATGAAACTATAAAATCTATCCTAAGATCATTATCAGGTAGATAACTTGTTTTAACCTAGGTTTACCATTAGATTGGGTCAGGCTTGAGGTTCTCTTGACTTGAGTCTGATTTAAAAAGTTATGTATCCAACGGGATCGAAAGTTTAAACTAAGCAAAATAATATTGTTTTTTTAAATATTATTAAATTAAACTGATTATGTCAAAATAAGATTATTTTAATAAACATATTCCGGATTTGAACTAAGGAGCTTGATTTAAATCTGACTCGAAACTAACAAAATAAAAGAAATTTTGAACCTAACCTAAAATCTAATAAAAACAAATCTATTAATTTCAAGTCAAACTAGGTCGATCATAAATGTCAACCCTTATTTTTTTTTGGTTGCCCACGAGGTATCTTAGGAAGGTCCCAATTATGGGAAGACATCTTTAAGTCATTCACACCCAAACTAATCTCCGTTCGAGTCAGGTAGGTCCCTTGCGGGAGGCAAAGCTCTGGCCTCAAGTTTTAAACGGCTACATATATGAGGACGGTTCGAACCCGTTACTTCACTTAAGCTAGAAGAGTCCCTTATCAACTCACCTATGCCATGGGGTTAATGTCAACCCTTATTTTAGCCAAACATAAAATAACATTTGGGTAACTTGTTCCTATGTTGAGAATATTGAAATATTTTGTTTTCCGTTATTTGCTATTTTGTCATTTAGCTAAGTTTGTTATAGAATTTGTT
>JAOSBK010000204.1:3261743-3271789 GCA_027568895.1 Erythroxylum shatona
TCCCTCCAAATTTAGCGACGAGTATTAGTACCGTCGCTAAATTACTCAATTTTAGCGACGAAAATATGCTTTCCGTCACTAATTTTCAACGGTATATTTTCCGTCGGTAATTTATTACCGACGGATATATTGTTTCGTCGCTAATGTCCGTTGCAAATTTTGCCGGGATAAATTTCCTCCAAATTTAACGACGAATATTAGTACCGTCGCTAAATCACTCAATTTTAGCGACGGAAAGCATAATTCCGTCGCTAATTGCCGACGAAAAATTTTCCGTTAAGTTTCCGTCGCTAATCTACATTTTTCTTGTAGTGTCTGTATCAGATGTGGGAGAAGGGAGTACATAAGATGGTTTTTTCTATAATGAAGAATGGAATTATGGAAAGGATAAAGATGTTGATGAAAAAAAATCTATAGAGAGATGATCTTACCAATGATCAGGTTAAGCACATTGTAAGCCTTTTTGCTACAGGGACATCCCATGGAAACACATAGATGGGTTTTGGCTTCAAATTTAGTTCTACGTTTTGTTGGTGTAGCAACAAAACAAATGCATCCAAAAGATTTAAAATGTTGATAAGATGGTGGCTGATGATATAGGAATTCATAAAGAGATTTGTATTGTAAAGTGAGTAATGGAAATTTATTTATGAGGAATATAGCAGTGAGAAAGCATTCACCCTATAATTATTTTGGAAGGTTGGCTTGAATGAAGATGGTTATAGTTATGTCAAGGAGATGTCTATGTTTGCTCTCAATTCTCCCATTTTGTTGGGGAGTATTTTAATAAGAAGTTTGGTAAATAAAACCCTTATTGGCATTAGATGATTGTGCTTGACTATCACAAAATTGAAGACCATTATTTGATCTAACAATCTTAATAGTAGCATTACATTGCGTTTCAATTTAAGCAACAAATGCTCTAGAGATAGGGAAAGCATTGCCTATAAGATAACAAATTAGTCCGTGTAGCATGAGAATGATCATCAACAATAATAAGGAAGTATTTATATCCATCATGTATAGCATGTTGATATGGATCCCAATTGTCTACATGTATGAATTCAAAAATACATTCAACACTATCAGAACTAAAAGGAAAGGATTGTCTATGAAACTTTGCCTTAGGACAAATATAACAAACTGAATCAGAGTTAAGTTTAAGAATATCAACATATTTCATTGAGGCATAAGGAATGTGACCTAACCTGCAATACCACAAATTAGTAGAAACATTACAAATTATGCTACAATTATTCAAAGGGGCAGAATCAAGATTAGAAGTTCCACCACTAGTAAGTTTGTATGATTCAACACAATATAGTCCATCAGGTTCCCTATCAAAAGGCATTGCTTTGCTCATTGAAGGGACCTAAAGAACACATTGAGTAGGTGTAAACAAAAAGTTAGAGGAAAGTTGTATCATTAATTTGCTGCTTAAAGGAGATTAAACTGAAAATCAGGGACACGCAGTATATAAAAGGGTAATATATGGGGATAACTTGACAGTATCAATGTGTTTAACTGGGGCTTTATAGCCATTAGGTGTAGTAATAATGAAATGATGTGGAATAAACGTTAAATGTAGGGTAATATATCAATTATCCATTTCAGATTAGGCTTAGATGAAATGAGATATAAGCAATTATGTTCCATCACATCAAAGGATGCAACAGGATCAGAGGGAAAGGCCCCTAAATTATAATGTGAAAACAACACCAGGAGCTATTGATACTATTCAGCAATGATAGGAGAGATACTATTAGAAACTCCATTAGCTTGAGCCTTATAAGAGCCATCAGAATCAGGAATCAGAATGGCCCACAGTAGCAGCCAGCCTTTTGTTTCTAGCATTTCTTAATTCAGGATGAAGTTTAAAGCAACGCTCCATAGAATGTCCAGGAATTTTACAGTTTGTGCAAAAATAACTGTTTCTTTTACTGAAGTTGTTCCTTTGAGTAAAAGGGCATGGATTTCAAGAATTACTGAAGAACATCTATAACTTCTATTGTGAAACTAAGGCCGATAAATCAAAATTAAATTAAGTGGACTAGTAGTAGTATTACAAATCTCTCTTTGTTGTTCCTCTTGTATAACACAAGGTTATAAACCTGATTGACAAGAAGAGGGAGGTGTCATCATGAGAATGTTACTTTTAATCACTTTGTAATCATCATTTAAGCCCATAAGAAATTGCATTAAGCGCTAATCATGAATAATCTTGTTGAAAACTTGGCTAGAACCATAAGTATCACTAAAGAAGCATATTCATCCCATAATTTTTTAAGTTTCGTAAAATATGAGGCTACAGAGAAATTACCTTGTTTTGTACTTGATAAATCTTAATCCCAACATACCTTATCTCCAATTCTTTCCACATCTTAGTAGCAGTAGAGCAATACAACAGACTGTCAATAATGTCTTCATCTACCGAATTTAGAATCCAAGAGATATCATATTGTTACATCTTTCCTATTTTGCAGATAGAAGAGATGCATCATCGGGTTTAGGATGCTTTCCATTAACAAAGCCGTGTTTGTTGCAAACATACACAACAACTTCACAAGATTGCCTCTAATTGGCAAAACTGTCACCAATATGAAGTTATATTGAACAAGTTGTTAAATTCAATTGATTGTTTAGTGGTCCAAATTTCTTAAAACTCAAATAGCTCCCGTAACTATATCGCTGACCTTTCCAATTTCCATCCATAAATCATTGAAGTCTAATAAATGTGAAACTATATCATTGGGACAACTTTTGTTACTGTGATAGAATGAATTTTTATATGTACTCTCTCCTATTTAAAACAGATGTCGTTTTAAAGAGATACACACTTATTAAAAAAGTTAGTGAAATGTTTGATATACTCTTATTTAGAATGTAATTAATAACTAATTAGTTAACAATTAATTATGTTGTTAATCTATAATTAAGAATCGGTTGTCAACGAAGAATAGCCAAAGAGTTCCTAGATCCTCAAACCGTAGCCAAAATTTAGAATTCCAATACAAAAAACGAATAAAACTAAAAGCTAAAGAGGGGAGAGAGAGAGAGAGAGAGATTGTTAATTCTTTTCCGGATGGACGAGAAACAGGGGATGAATGGAGGCGTAGGCTCCTACCACAGCCGTTCTGAGTTGAATTCCATTTCAAATGAAGTTAACTCCGATTCCTCGCCACCCTCCGACCGCCCTATACGTGTCTACGCCGATGGGATCTACGATCTCTTTCACTTCGGTCATGCTGGCTCTCTTGAACAGGCCAAGAAGCTGTCCGTGTCTCAACTTTTCCTCTGTTTTGTCTTGTTTTCCATGCGCTGGATTTGCGTTCTTTGATTGTTCTTGTGCTTTTGATCTAAATGTTTTAGTGGGTTTCTCTTTTTTTTTTTAAATTTTCCTTACAGTTTTTTGCTGTGCTAGCATTTGTTGTCCTAGCCTGTTGTGGTTGATTAGTTTCTACATTGAAAAAGCAGAAATTTTGAATGGATTGGTTTTCTGGGTTTATCTTATTTCTTAGAAATTTTGTTGCTTTCTTGCGAAATTCATGGCATAACATTAAAGGGTATGCGCCGTTAGTGAGAACCATTATGGTGCTTTCGTTTTCTAATTGTGTCTTCGTGTAGATGTTGGCTCTTGGGCACGCTTATCTCCCATCTCATGTTTTTTTTTAATAAATTTGCATTGCTATGCAAATATATGGCGTTTGCATCATGATGATGGTTGCTTCCGTATCGAGCAGATGGAAAATGATACATAGGGAAGTCTCTTAATTCTTTTTTTATCATGCTTACGCTTAGCACATGGTATTTAACTATCGTGCTTTTTGGTTCGTTTGATCCAATGTTGTCATGTCTGTTTAGATTCTTTATTTCCCTTCTGTTATGATAAGTTTTGTTGCTCTTTTACTTTCTGTTTTAATTGAAGTTTTGTTGCTTGTACTTACTGTTGACATTGATAACATGTGATTTTAGGTTTCCAAATACCTATTTGCTGGTTGGATGTTGCAATGATGAAACCACCCACAAGTACAAGGGCAAAACTGTTATGAATGAAGCTGAGCGCTATGAATCTCTTCGCCATTGCAAGTAAGACTTTCTGTAAACTTACTGGCAGCTGATAATTACCCTGTTCAGAGAGTTTTCATCAGTATATCATTTTAATGGAGTTTTTCTAAAGAAATATACACATAAGCACATACATATAAACATACATAATGGTTTCATTTACTTGTTTATATCATACATGGTGACGGGCATTACTTGTTCTGATTGAATCGAGGACATTTAAACACTGGATTTGGGTTAACTTTCTGCAGATGGAGCATTTCTAAAGAAATACACACATACATACTTACATATATTCATATATAAAGGTTCCATTTACTTGTTTATATCACATATGGTGACAGGCATCACTAGTTCTGGTCTCATTGAGGACATTTGAACACTGGATTTTCGGTTCACTTTCTGCAGGTGGGTAGATGAAGTTATTCCTGATGCACCTTGGGTAGTGACACAAGAATTTCTTGACAAACATAATATTGAATATGTGGCCCACGATGCTCTTCCGTGAGTCTTTTTACCACAGTGAATGTGCTTTTTTTTCCATGATGCTTTTCCCTTTATTTCTTGGCCATAACATAAGTGGTGTGGCCCACAATGATCTTCTTTAGGACTTGGACCAAGACATTCCGAGAGATTGAAAAGCTTTAGAACCATGACGCAATCTTTTTTCCTTTGGTTCATATCCGAGTTTATTGCTTTAGGTTGGCTTAGATGAGGAGAGGTTATGAATAGTCTTTTCAGCATTCGATGTGGATTCTGTGTCCCTATCCTCTGAGTTTATTATTGAATTCAAGTCTGTTCTCCTCTGACATTTGCCTTTGTATTTGTTTACAGCTATGCAGATGCCAGTGGGGCTGGAAAGGATGTTTATGAATTTGTAAGCTGATCAAGAGTGCTTGCATTGTATTCCATTCCATTTCTTGGTTTATAGTCATAATAAGTTGATTCACATGCAGGTCAAAAAAGTTGGGAGGTTTAAGGAAACAAAAAGAACTGATGGGATTTCTACATCTGACATTATTATGAGGATTGTTAAAGATTATAATCAGTATGTCATGCGTAACTTGGATAGAGGATACTCAAGAAAAGAGCTTGGTGTTAGCTATGTGAAGGCATGTACAATTTTGATGTTCTCAAGTCATTTGGTTATAATTGGATGATGCAGTACAAACTGAACAGTGCGCTCAGCTCCATCCATATTACTTTTTGAATAGGAACCTTTCTGTTTCGTGTAATGTTAATAGGAGAAGCGATTGAGAGTCAACATGAGATTGAAGAAGCTACAAGAGAAAGTTAAAGAACAGCAAGAAAAAGTTGGAGAAAAGGTTGGAAAGTCTTCTGTCTCCTTCAACATTTTACAAACCATCTTCATCTTGTGATTATTTAGTTAGCATAACATACTAAAATAATCTTGATTTTCTAGATTCAAACTGTTGCAATGCATCGCAATGAGTGGGTGGAAAATGCTGATCGCTTGGTTGCCGGGTTTTTGGAAATGTTTGAAGAAGGTTGCCATAAAATGGTAGAGCTCATTCTCTCCCTCATTCCCATTTCTGCCTTACATCCCTACCCTTTTTATTCTTATCTTACCAAGGTTTTTAGTGGTACCTTGGTTGTGAAAACTCACGAGGAAGTTGAACTTGTTAGTCATGCTATGTTTCTTTTGGAATCATCTAGGGGACTGCCATCCGGGATAGGATTCAAGAAGGATTGATAGGACAGCAGCTAAGAGGGTTGACGCAGAATGGTAAGGATGATGATGAAGATGAGGAAGAGTATTACGACGACGATGAAGAATATTACGACGACGAAGAATCGTATGATGATGAGAAAGAGTGGAAAAGCAAGAAGTAGATGCTTTGCTTGTAATACATTTCAACATTTATATACCTTTGTTTGGTCGCCGAACGTAGCTTGGATGTTACTAATGCCTATATGAAAATATAATAAAATTGTTTACAAATTATTTAATAAATAATAGGGATATAAATAAGAATATATTAAATAAGTTTTTATGTAATTATACTTATACAAAATGATTATAAAACAGGTAACTAAATCTAAATGTATTAAGTTAACATGATTATATTTTATATTGACATTATATATACTTTTTTAATGTATGTATGTAAAAAATATTATAATAATTTTTGAAATATGTAAAGATATTTTAAGTTAAGTTCATTTATTATAAGACATTTTTATTTTTTATTTTTCTTAATTTTATATTTATATGAGAATTAAATGATCTTTTTATCATCTTAATTTATGAGAAATATGCAAAAATAATATTAATACAAACAAATACATATTAGTTATATCAATTTTATATTATTATGATTTCTTAATATAAGATTGAATTAAAGTAAACAAATTATACAACATAATATATCTATTTTATAATTTATAAAATATAATATTTTAAAAAATTTATATTATTATAATTTCTTAATATAATATTGAATTAAAGTAAACAAATTATTCAATGAAATTATACAACAAAAGTTAATGTCGTCATCATCGTCATCATCACTACCCACTTCGAAATCACGCAGTCAAACACCGTAAAAAAACCAATTCCAGCTATATAATGCAAGAAAGTGAATGCACTAATTCGAGCTCACCGCGTCACTTGCTGACAAAGAACGGTGAACTCACCACGAAGAAGGTCAAATTTCGAGATCAGGAAGATGAGGAAATGGTTCCCGCGGAGGGGGTGCACATCTCATCTTTCAAAGAGAAGCTTATGGGATCCAAGACAGAGGAGCCGGGACTGGATTTAGATAAGGAGATGGATGTGGACCTATCCCACAAGGACGCAGTCGTCATTGAGGTAGGATATTTTCCATCCATTCAATTCTCGAAGCGAGTTAAAACCATACTAGATGCCTCTATACAGCAAACAATGGTTGTTCGATTACTGGGCGGAATGCTGGGCTTGCAAGGCCTGCTCAATCGCATTGACGTATTGTGAGAACCGACTGGAAAGTATAAGGTGATCGATCTGGAAAATCAATACTTTCTTGTCGAATTTCAACTGTCCAATGATTATAAAAATGTACTACTGGGAGGACTATGGCTGGTGCGGAGCACCTATCTCACAATACAACCTTGGAGTCCAGCTTTTTCTACCTCAGATGCTATACCAAAGGTTGTGGTCACAGGGGTCAGGTTCCCTAGAACGCCCCTCCAATATTATTACAAAAGCACGTTAAGATTCATCGGACAACTAGTGGGAAAAGTCATCCGACTTGACTATAACATTATGGTGGGAGATAAGAGGAAAATTTGCACAGTTAGCAATGGAGATTGACCTCACTGAACCATTAATTCCACAATACTAGTGGATGGGCGTGTAAAAAGGGTGGAATACAAAGTCTTGATCACTAATTTGCTTTACTTGTGGGCACTACAGCCATGTAGATAAAGAGTGTCCAATAGTTACAACTCTAGCTAACATGGAGGCGAAAGATCCAACGAGAACACTGGACGAAGGAAACCGAGTATGGGTTTCACTCATTTTTATCTTATGGAAGCAACTAGTTTCAGTGGCAGAATCTGGATATTATGGAAGGACTTACCGCGCACCGACCTGCAGTTTAATCATCCCTAATTCATCCACTTTATCATAAGAGGTCATTCTGACTATCCTTCATATTTTACAGCTGTATATGCAAGTCTCAAGGCATTTAAGATGTAGTGTTTGCAGCTTACGTTGCAGCAACTGAGTGTGACCACTGGGAATAATCCATAGTTACTTGCGGGCGATTTTAATGCAATGTTACTGGTTGATGGTAGGAAGGGAGGCCTTCATTGGAGAAGTGGACCGTATCAAACCTTCAGACGTTTTGTACAAAATAATGCGCTAACCGACTTGGGGTATACAAGACCTAGATCTACTTGGTCTCGAGGAGGTCTTCTAAAGAGGATTGATTAATCCAATTTGTTCTAAGGCGTTTTGTAGACGCCTCTCTGGTCAATATGGTGAAAGAGGCTTTTTCAAGTGGTACTATACCAATAGATATGAATTCAACCATTTTGATTTTTATAACTAAAGTTGTCAGCCTTATGACTTTGCACCATTTCTGCCCGATTAATCGGTGTACTGTGTTATATAAGCTAATTATGAAAGTTATCACCAATCGATTGAAGCCACTGCTCCCTACTTTGGTAAGCCCATCTCAAACTAGTTTCGTGCATGGCAAACATATAACGGAAAACATCATTATTTCCCAAGAATTCATGTATGCTATGAGCCTATGAGGCGTCGAGAGGGCATGAAATACATGGATATCAAAATCGATCTCCACAAGGCTTACGATAGACTTCACTGGGAGTTTACTGAAGATACTTTGGAGGAAATAGGTCTCCCACTATAGTTTATCAACCTTATTCTCAGCTGTATTAGCTCTCCATCAATGCAAATCATTTGGAATGGATCAACTTCTGAAAAGTTTTGGCCTTCGTGCGATTTCTGCCAAGGCGATTCTATCTCACATATCTTTTTGTATTGTGCATGGAACGACTCTCTATGGCCATTGATGAACAAGCTTGTGCAAAGAAATAGATTCCTTTCAAAACAAATAGAAGTGGACCTTCTATCTCTCATTTATTTTTTTGCAGACAATTGCTAAGGCTGCCAAGGATCAAGTGGAGACAATTAATAATGTGTTGAGGGCTTTCTGTGATAGCTCAGGCCAATTGGTGAGCAAGGATCAACCCCCGCTCTTTTGCACCAATAGTGTATCTGAGAGGGAAGCAAAAGACCTTAGCCATCGACTGGGATTCAAGCTTGTCAAGGACCTCGGTAGATACCTTGGAGTACCGATCCTACACTGAAGAATCAGTAAAAGTACATATCAACCCATTATAGATTGAGTCCATCAGAGGGTCAACAACTAGTCAGTGCATAATCTTTCCTTGGCAGGCCGAGCTACTTTGACTCAATTAGTTGCTCTTGTTATCCCTTGCTACACAATGCAAACTACACCCATTAATCCCAACGTTCTCAACTAAACTAAGGGGGCTTGTAGTGGTTTTCTGTGGGGAGCATCTGAAGGAAAGAGAAAGCTAAACCTAATAAAGTGGTTTGATGTTTATCAACCCCAAGAAAGTGGCAGGCTTGGACTAAGAGGCATGAAGCAATGTAATGAAGTCTTTATCCTGGAGCTTGCTTGGCAGGTAATTGCTAATCACCAGCCTCTCTCGCTGCAAGTTTTAAGAGGAAAATATCTACAAGGGATGGATGTCCCCCCATGGGACAGTGCAAGCCAGCTGCTGCTCTCTACTTTGGAGAGCCATTTGCAAAGTGTGGCCACTCATCTAACAAGGCATTATGTAGGCAATAGGTAATAGGGAATCAGTTCGATTTTGGGAGGATGCGTGGTTGGAAAATTATAAAAACTCTCTACACTGGTTGTGTCTCCTATTGTCAAAGCAGAGAAAACTCTACGGGTAAAGGATTATATAGATGACCAAGGACACTAGAAATGAAATATTCTACAAGTAAGGTTTCCAGCGTCTGTTTGTTTAAAGTTTGCAGCCATGAGACCTAAATTTATAATGGTTGAATTGAATCAGGAATATTTACTGTTGAATTAACTTGTCTTGTGCAACCTGAAGTATTGAAATTAGTGGAAGAGCTTGCAATGTCAGTCAAGGTAAGGAAAAAGAAGCTGAAGGGAAAGATGAATTGGTTCAAGTGCAAATGGAGATTGGAATTGATGATCCTAGGTATAATTCAAGGCTACATGGATCAAACAAATGAAGTTAAAGATCAAATAAATGAAACACAAGGCAGAGAGGAGAATGGTAAATGAAAGATGCAGATGCAAGCTCATTGGATGGACAACAGAAGTTGAGAATTCGAGTTAGTTACTTGGAGGAAAGTAGCCAGAAGAAGTAACCAGAAGAAAAAGAACAAATTGAAGCAATGAAGTGCAAGCTGACTGTATAATGTTGATGAACAAGAATTAAGCTTA
>JAOSBK010000204.1:3327822-3338125 GCA_027568895.1 Erythroxylum shatona
AATAATAATAATAATAATAATAATAATAATAATAATAATAATAATAATAATAATATTAATAATAATAATAATAATAAAGTTAGTAATAACAATTAAGTTAATAATAATAATAACAATAACAATAAGGATATTTTGATCTTTTTGTTATCTATTCTTTTCTTATTCCAAGTTTATATTTTCAAACCAAACATTGGAATAGAAATTCTTTATCTATTCTATTTCTTAAATCAAACAAAGTAATACTTATTCTATTATATTCCTCATCTTTTCTATTCCTAAGAATAACTATTCTATTCCCTATCTATTTCATTCTTTGAATCAAACAGGATGTTAGAGTCTTGATCACAGAGGCATGGAGTTGTTGCGCCAATTTTAAACAATGTAAGTGAGAAGCTGCTGTTAAGGCTAAAAGAAAGGTTACATAATCAAGAACAGTGTGTTCTGTTTTCTAAGCTTGAGGAAAAACATCAGTGTCCTTAAGGGGGCAATTATTTTGGATGTACACACCAATCATAGTGTTCCAGACCTCGGCATTCATCTCCAGAGAACAATCAAAAACTTTTCTAGCAGAATCAACGCAACCAAGTTCTGCATACAAGGATATGGCGGAGCTCACAGCAAACATGTCATTTGCATATTCAGTACCCAAGTTAATAAGCATTCCATAAAGAACAGTTGCATTCTATAATCTCCAATACCTGACAAAGCAGGAAAAACATTAGCAAAACTAATGACAGTGGGTTTAATTCCCATTTTCATCATCAGCCTAAACTGCCTGACAGCATTGACATGCCTTTTAGTCTTCACATGCCAAGAAACCATAGTATTCCAAGCAACAACATCTCTCTTTCGCATAGGGACAAAAACTTTACGCACAACGTCATACTTGGAGAAATCAAAAGCGTTCAATCAACCCATCTGACTTAAGCAAGTAGAGTACATATTCAAAAGAGAATTATGTGAAGAGAACTGAAGAAGTGATCTAAACCTAGACAGAAAATAGGATGATCAAAGGGTTATTGATGGGTCAAAGAACTTTTGGTTAGTTTTTGGGTTTGAAATAAAGGTTCTGGACTAATAGCCCAGCCCACTCTCTTCAGTCCAAATCCATTATTATTTGATCCACTCCACTCTCTTTTTATTTTCCTTCAGATATTTCCAAATCTTTGTGTTACAGTTCTGTTACAACAAACTACTCTATATATCGAGTAGAAAATCATGAAATAAAATTTGAGCCAGTTTTTATCCTATTACAACTTTTGTCATGGTATCAGAGCAGTGAAAAGCTCAACCCCTTTCTTCCTCTGCTGGCTCCATTTTGCCTTCTTCTTTTCTGCCCTTTTTTTATTCTCTTCATCATCATCATGTCAGGAGCTCCTGGTCCTTCATATGCCAGCGTTACCACCAATCAATCACACCCACAAAATGTTATTCGACTAGAAGATCATCCAGCCAGCCCCTTTTATCTTCATCCCAATGAAAATCCATCCTTAGTCCTTGTTTCCTCACTTTTAACAGGCACTAACTATCACTCTTGGGCAAGATCTATTCGGATGGCTCTGTTATCAAAAAACAAACACAGATTCATAGATGGATCTATTGCAATACCACAGAAAGAAGATCCCTTGTTCATGTACAGGGAAAGATGCAACACAATGGTTTTGTCATGGTTATTGAGGTCAGTGGCAGATTCAATTGCATAAAGTGTGATTTGGTTTGACTCTGTAGTTGAGGTTTGGAAGGACTTGGAAGGCAGAGCCCAAATTGATTCCTTTAGAATTTCAGATCTCCAAGAAGAAATATACAGTTACAAGCAAGGTAATCTTTCAGTTTCTTACTATTACACACATCTTAAAATGCTATGGGATGAATTACTCAACTTAAGACCTTTACCTAAATGTAAGTGTGAGCCTCAATGCACCTGTGATGTTTTAACTACATTCAAAAATTATCAAGAAGGAGACTGTGTTATCAGATTTTTAAAGGGGTTGAATGACTCTTATTCTACTGTCAAGTCACATATTATGCTTATGGACCCTTTGCCTGACATCAAACGTGTTTTTGCTATGGTGGGACAACATGAAAGACAATTAAACACCCAACAGACACTATCTTCATCTGTCATTGAACCATAAGCCTTTTTTAGCAAAGCAGACAGCAAGAACACTTATCAATAAAACAAAAAACCTATTTGTACCTACTGTGGGAATATTGGACATGTTGAAAACAAATGCTACAAGAAGCATGGTTATCCTCCAAAATTTTCCAATGGCAGAACGTTTCATCAAAATCGTGACACCAATCATAGTAAATTCAAAACAATCAACCAAGTTGAAACTTACCAAGACTGCCACTCCACAGACATGGATAGTTCTTCATTTCCAAAGGAAGCAGGGCATAACAGTCCCACCTTCAACCTCACTTCAAAGCAGTAATCACAGCTGATGGAAATTCTACACAAAGAAGGGGGGACAAAAGGAAAAACATCATTACACACACCCCAGATCAATACACTTTCAATTGACCAAAAAGGTACATCCAAACCTCACAAATTTTCTGATTTATGGTCATCCACATGGATCCTTGATTCTGGAGCTACTGATCACATTGTTGCACTTTAGATTTCTTTTCAGCCTACAAAGTAGTAGACTCCTTAATTGTCCGATCACCAAATGGAAATATTGTTCCTGTCACACATATTGGGACAATTAACATTTCTTCATTAACTCTTACCAATGTGCTTTTTGTGCCTGTTTTTTCTTTCAACTTAATCTCTATTAGCAAGCTTACTAGTTCTTATCCATGTCAACTGATCTTTACACCTCACTCTTGTGATATTCAGGACATCAAAACTATGAAGATGATTGGTTTTACTAAACAAGTCAACGGTCTCTATCACCTATCTGCGTCAATTCTAGCTCACACCTCTCTTCTCTGTCATGTCTCCTTACCTCAAGAAAATCTATGGCACAAAAGACTAGGGCATATTTCTAATCAAAGACTACAAACTTTGTTTAGATTAGATTCTACTATTGTTTTTCAAAACACAGATCAATGTGATGTTTGTCATTTTGCTAAACAAGAAAGGTTGCCTTTTCCTGTTAGTGTCTCAATTGCCAAAGCTTGTTTTGATTTGATTCATATTGATATCTGGGGGTCCCTATCATACTCCTTCTATTCTTGGTTATAAGTTTTTTCTAACTATTATGGATGACCATAGCAGAATGACATGGATATACATGATGAGGCACAAATCCGAAACTAGAGATCTAATAAAAGGATTCTGTTCTTATGTTGAAAGGCAATTTGAGAAACATATTAAACGCATTCGCAGTGACAATGGTATAGAATTTTGCATGAAAGACTTCTACAAAGAAAAAGGAATTTTGCATGAAACCACATGTGTTGAAACCCCACAACAGAATGGAAGAGTTGAAAGGAAGCATCATCACATTTTGAATGTAGCAAGAGCTCTAAAACTGCAAGCAAACCTACCTACAAAATTCTGGGCAAATTGTGTGCTTCATGCGGTTTACCTAATCAACAGAATTCCTTCACCTTTATTGTCTAATCAATCTCCATATTTTGTTTTATTTGGTACTAACCCAGATTTAACAGATTTAAAGGTGTTCGGTTGCCTTTGTTTTGCTTCCACCAAAGAAGCAAATAGAGGAAAGTTTGAAGCAAGGGCAAGGAAATGTATTTTTGTTGGTTTTTCTACAGGTACTAAAGGCTATAAGGCTTTTGACCTCACGTCTAACCAATATTTGTTGACTAGAGGCATTCAATTTTATGAAACTATGTTTCCTTACCTTACCCCAACTGTCATTCCCAACTTACCTTCACCTATACTACCCATTCCATTAGCCACACTCTCTGATGATTTCATCCCATCAATTTCATCAAACCAACAATATTTACCTACATAACCTGTCACTTCTCCTACTCTTCCTGACCCAAATCCACTGCTGCCTCGCTCCATAAGACAATCCAAACCTCCATCACATCTCAAAGATTATCACTGTCCTACCATTTCATACACTTCACCTCACACCTTCTCCACTATTCTATCTTATGATCACCTATTCCCTCAACATCGTATTTTTTCCACTAGGCTTTCTTCACTCAAAGAGCCTACTATCTATAAGCAAGCAGTCCAATATCCAGAATGGAGAGAAACAATGCAGAGAGAATTAAAAGCCCTAGAAGCCAATAACACTTGGGAACTTAAACCCTTACCTCCAGGGAAAGTAGCAATTGACTGCAAATGGGTCCACAAACTGAAATTCAATGCAGATGGGAGTCTCCAAAGGTGAAAAAGCCGTGTAGTAGCAAAAGGCTTTACTCAGCAAGAAGGCTTGGACTATACAGACACGTTCTCCCCTATGGTAAAAATGACAACAATCAGAGTTCTATTGGCATTAGTAGCACAGAAAAACTGGTTATTACATCAACTGGATATAAATAATGCATTTCTACACGGAGACTTACTTGAAGAAGTATACATGAAGGCTCCTCCAGGTTTAGCTCTTCCACGTGCAGATCTTATTTACCATCTCAAAAAGAGCATCTATGGTCTGAAACAAGCAAGCCGCCAATGGCACTCCAAATTAACATCTGCTCTCCTTTCTGCAGGCTTTGCTCAGTCACAATCAGATCACTCCATGTTCAAAAGGACAGAAGGTGCACACTTTATCATCTTACTTATTTATGTTGACGACATGCTACTGGCCAATGATAACTTGCAGTCCGTTTCTACTTCTCCTTCCCCCACACTCTCGACGGCAACCTTACCCAGTGGAACCAAGGTTCCTTTCCGTCGTCTGACTCCCACCGAAGCTACTCATTGTCGCTCCAAGGGACTTTGTTATCACAAATGCAAGGCTAAACCCTAGTTATTGTTGCTCAAAGAGGATACCGAACCTCTTGCTCCTATCGATCCGGTGAGCTTACCCTCACCTAATGCCTTCGATGAAGAGTTTTCTCCAACGGGGCTGTCTTCTAAGTTGCACTCTTCCATCTCCTACAACGCCCTGGCTGGGGGTTGTTCCGTTTCCACCTTACGATTTCAGGGAAAGGTCAATAGGAAACCGGTGCAAGTGTTGCTCGACGGTGGCAGCACATACAATTTTATGCAGACAAGGGTAGCCAAGTTCTTAAATCTGACAGTCACCGCATCAACATATTTTTCAGTATTGGTTGGTAGTGGCGAGAGATTGGTGTGTACTGGCATTGTTCGACAAGTTCCCTTGGTTATTCAAGATCAAGAACTCCTTGTTGATTTCTTTGTTTTACCTATCCAAGGTAGGTTGGGATATGGTATTAAGAGCAGCATGGCTTGCTACTTTGGGCCCTTTTTTAACCGATTATGCTACCTCTGTTTTCGAGTTCACTCATAACGGGAGGCAGGTTCGCTGGACTGGGGATATAGCTCCTACTGCTCAATAGGTACAGTTTAATGGGTTGAAACGTCTGAATCGAATCAATGCTATTGTGGAGTTTTTCAGGCTCGAAATTCTTCCAAATCACCCTTTGGATGTTTCCGTTGCTTGCCCTGAGATTTCAAGTTTATTAGCTACTTTTGAAGATGTTTTCACCAAGCCACACGGGTTATCCCCCTCCAAAGTTTGTGACCATTCTATACACTTGTTGCTAGACAATGGGCCTGTCAACGTGAAGCCTTATAGATACCCTCATTTCCAAAAACAAGAAATGGAGAAACTCGTAGTTGAGATGCTCAAGGGGGGCATCATTAGGCATAGCTCTAGCCTGTTTTCATCTCCAGTTTTGTTGGTAAGAAAAAAAGATGGTAGTTGGCCCTTTTGTGTGGATTACAGGGCGTTGAATGCAATTATAGTTAAGGCTCGGTTCCCTATTTCCTCAATTGACGAGTTGTTCGATGAACTTCATGGCACCCAATATTTTTCGAAGCTTGATCACTTGGCTGGTTTTCATCAGATTCGTGTTAAGGTGGGAGATGAAGAGAAGACTGCTTTTCGGACCCATGACGGTCATTACAAATTCCTCGTTATGTCGTTTGGTCTTACAAATTCACCTTTAACATTTCAAGGTCTTGTGAATGAGGTTTTTCGGCCTATTCTCCGCAAATTCATCTTAGTTTTCTTTGACGATATCTTAATCTACAGCCCCACTTGGCAAGCTTATTTGGAACGTCTTAAGTCGGTGTTGGACATATTGCGATAACATCAGCTGGTGGCTAAGCGTTCGAAATGCCTTTTTGGCCTCATTTTATTGCTTATTTAGGCCATATCATATCACAGCACGGTGTTGCTGTCACTCTTGAGAAATTGCTGCCATTCAGGCATGGTCCGTTCCATGTTCTTTGCAAGATGTTCGAGGGTTTTTGGGCCTTGCTGGGTATTACCGTCACTTTATTCGACACTTTGCGTCTGTAGCTGGTCCGTTAACTGATCTATTGCGCAAAGATAGCTTCTAGTGGACGGATGAGTCTGCTCAGGCTTTTATTAAGCTGAAACAGCTCTTGAGCACAACTCTAGTGCTTGAGTTACCTGATTTTACCAAGGCTTTCATAGTTGAGACAGATGCCTTGGGTACAGGGATCAAAGTTGTCTTATCTTAAGGCAAGCACCCTATTGCCTATTTCAGCCAACAACTCAGCAAGCATATGCAACAATCTTCCACATATCACCGAGAGATGTTCGCAATCACTCAAGCCATTGCAAAGTGGCGTCAGTATCTTTTGGGGTGATGATTCACCATTATTACTGATCAGCAGCCCTTAAAAAACTTCACCCAGCAGGCCATACAAACAACAGACTAGCAGAAATGGCTGGCCAAGCTCCTTAGTTATGATTTTGAGATCATTTACCGTCCAGGGAAGCAGAACAATGCTGCTGATGCTTTGTCTCGCGTCCCAGCCTCTCAGTTCTTAACTCTTTCCCAGGTTAAGTTTGATATTGTCTCCGATATATGTCAAGCTAATAGAGATCACCCTGAGTTGCTATCATTGCAGCAACGTTTGCTGCAAAATTCTCACGACTTACCTGGTTATGTGTTCAAAGATGGATTGTTGTTGTTCAGGGGTCGGCTAGAGATTCCCTCCACTTCCCCTTTGCGTGATAAGTTGCTTCTTGAGTTCCATTCTTCTCCTGTTGGTGGTCACACAGGAGTCGCTAGAACATTTCATCGATTAACATCTCAGTTTTTCTGGAAATCAATACGCAAGGACATTAAGAAATTTGTTGGGGAATGTCAAGTATGTCAGCAGATGAAATCTTCTACTTTGAGCCCTAAAGGGCTACTTCAACCACTCCCTATTCCCAACTTAGTGTTTGAGGCAATCTCCATAGATTTCATTACTGGATTACCAGCTTCCAAAGGCAAAACAACGATTTTGGTTATAGTTGATCACCTTTCAAAATATGGACACTTTATCAGCCTGCCTGCCAATTTTTCTAGCCTCTCAGTTGCTGCAATCTTTGTCCAAGTTATTAGGCTCCATGGAATTCCCTCTGAAATCGTTACGGACCGTGATGCTCAGTTTTTAAGTGACTTTTGGAAGGAAATTCACCGCCTATAGGGTACTACGCTTCGTATGAGCACCACTTACCATCCCCAATCTGATGGTCAAACCAAAGCTCTCAACAAGTGTCTTAAGATGTATCTCCGTTGTTATGTCACTGACAACCCCTCTTCTTGGCTGTGGATGTTACCTTGAGCAAAATTTTGGTACAACACAGCTTACTAAACTTCAGCCTAAATGACTCCTTTTGAGATCCTCTATGGTCAACCACCTCCTATCATCCCTTGCTATGTTAAGGACGCTACTGGTAATGCAGTGGTCGAAGGTCAATTGTTGGAGTGGGATAGGATATTGTCCCTGTTGAAAACAAATCTCCACAAAACTCAGGCTCGAATGAAATTCTTCACAAATCAGCATCGACGGGAGGTCTGTTTTAAGGAAGGCGATTGGGTCTATGTGAAGCCGCAGCCATTTCGCCAACATTCTGTTCGACTACAAAGGCACAGTAAACTTGGCTGTCGTTATTTTGGGCCTTATAAGATCATTGGCCGGGTGGCACAAGTTGTTTACAAGTTAGAGTTACCAGATTATGCATACATACACCCTGTTTTTCATGTGTCAATACTCAAGAAGTGTGTGGGACAGCCTGATCAACAAGTTCACTCAACTTAGTTGACTCCTCTGCTTCTTTGGCTCTACATCCCTTATCTTTGTTGGCAAAACGAGTGGTGCAGCATGCTAATTCTTTGGTTGTGCAGTACTTAGTTCACTAGGAAGGTCTGTCTGAGCATGAAGCAACTTAGGAGGACAAGGACCATCAACTACAATCGTATCCAAACCTGAACCTTAAGGTCAAGGTTGTTGCTGGGGAGGGTATTGTCAAGGCTAAGGACTGTTTTTGGAAGGTTGAAGGATTATGTATTGACGTCCACCTCAGCTACTGACAGGTTAGAGAATGTTTAACAGTGTGCACACAATGGGTCAGCTATTTGAAGGGATTTGGTATAGAAAGTTAGTTATGTGATTTTGTTATGCAATTTGTAGATTCTCTCTCCCATCTGTTTCCCTATGATGTTTTCTCATCCCCGTTCTTTGTTTTCTCCGTTGAATTTGAGCAAATAAGTTGTAAATTCCTAGACTATCAATAGCAAAATCCCACAGTTTCCCCACCTTTGGTATCATTTTCATTGTTGTTTTATTAGCAGTCACTACAATAGTGTTCCAGAGAACGATCGTTGGCCGGGGGTATTGTGTCAAACAGTTGGCGCACAAGGTGAGGTTGACCCTCTAGGCAAAGTCTGTCGAGGTGAGAACGGATTGAATGCCAAGGCGAGAACGGATTGAAGGGGTTTTGAGGGTGGGTTCTAGGGGTGGTGAGAAAGTAAAGAGAGAGGGGTTCTGTTGATGGTTGCGGTTGCCGGAAGGGTCGATATGCGGTGGGGGTGTGGGAAGAAGAGAAGAACATATGGAAGCCATATGGATGAGCTGACAGAGCTCTGCTTTTGGCCCTTACCCCATCCCATCCGTTATTGTAGTTAAAAGCTCAATTCACAGTTTTGTCCGTTAATATGTTTTAAACAACAAAATTAGGAATGGCAAAAATTGACAAATTACCATCAAATTAAGTTTTAGATTGAAATTTAAAAAAAATCAAATTTTCAATTTTGAGTTAAGTTCTTACTCGATGTAGTTGTAATATACTTTGTCACGTAAAGAGTGTAATAAGTTCTTTATGTCTCATTCTTTTCAATTGCTTGAACTTTCTCATTCCTTGCATGAATCCATTTCTCATTCTTTCTCACATCTTCAAAATTTAAAGCTTAATTTCTACAAGTGGACAAAACAAGTTAGTATTATCATAAATTCATTAAGTACCAAAGTAGACATTCTTAATTGTGATATAAAGGGCTTTGCTTTGCTCCATGCTTCATGTAGAGTGACAACTTTCAAGTTTTGTGGGATTACAATTTGAGAGATAAACCATGCATGCAGCTACATTAACCCAAAACTCCTTAGGTATCAAATAAGTCTTGTAAGAGTATAACGAATCTCATGCTTTTTACAAATTTCTTAAATTCTTTAGAAGTAAATTATCCACTTCCTTTAGTTTTTAAAGTTTTAATCTCAAAATCCCTTTGAAAGGTCTTTCAATTAAAGCTTCTAAACTTGTTAAATGCATCAACAGCTTATAATTCAAAATTTCACTCACATTTCTATTATAATCATCAATGAAGAGAATAAAGTAACAGTTTTTACTAATAGGACCACAAACACCTACATGAACATGTTAGAATAACTTGGTTACTCTTGAAACTAATTATATAGTTATTATAATATAATCGATTAATTATATATAATATACATATAATTATGTTATTATACATATTTAGTATAAATAAAATAATGAATAATAATAAACAGTTCGTACTATTTAAATACACTTAAATCATTGGTTAAATAATTAATTTTGATATAATTAATAGTTATTAGAATATAATTAATTAATTCAATTGTTATTAATAATTATTGGTATATAATTAATTATTTGATTCATTAAAATATAGTTACTTGATTAAGTAGTCAATATTAATATTTGGTATATATGTTACTGGATTAATAATTTTTGTTAATTATTATTAATTATTATATAGTTTATATCACTAAATATTTTTTCATCCTATTATTTCAACATACTTAAATAATAGTTAATGATTTAATCATTGTTAATTAATTAATTTTGATATAATTAATAGTTATTAGAATATAATAAATTAATTCAATTATTATTAATAATTATTG
>JAOSBK010000204.1:3456685-3472971 GCA_027568895.1 Erythroxylum shatona
TTAGATGCTCTTATATGTCTTGAGAGAGGATATGAGTAAAGTAGTGCAATCATTATTATAACCTAACATTCAATCAAATTCATGATGTATTAATCAATCCCTTGAATTGGTGAATCCTAAGCCTTAAATTTAAATCATCAAATTATTCTTGTTTGTTGTTTTTCAATTTTTATAATTTACTGTCTACCCAAATCCAATCATCTTTTAAGTTTAATGTTAAATTCGTTTAAGTAATTAGGATTAATTTGGTGGTGAGAGTTTTAGTCCTTGTGGGAGATGACCTCGGAATACTTGATTTGTAGGTACTAGGAACGATTTTGTTCTCTTACAGATTTTTTCGACTAAGTTTTTTGTGTCGTTACTAGGGACTATTTTATATTTGCTACCATTAATTCTAGTTATTATTTATTTATTTATTTATTACCTTAAGTTTTCTTCCATTAATTAATTTTAAACCATTTATCTTTGTTTGATTTCAGGAGTTGTATGCACTTAAGGCATTTAAGATATTTGAATAATGACTAGCTTATTGAGTTAAATCCTAAAATTGAATAGACGTGTTGAAGGAACAACACCCAAAGAAGAAGATAGATGGCAAACAATAATCAAATTCTAGATTTGCATGAGAAACAAGATATAGGGAATGAGCAATTCCATGGAGGAAATCAAGCTAAACCGGTTGTTGTTAATTCTGTGGTAAGAAGAATTCGAGATTATTAGATGCCATTTATTGCGGGCAACCCTTCTTGCATTTGATTAACTGCAACAATTATAAGCTGAAATAGATGCATTTGTCAATGTTGTCACAATTTAATAGAATGCCTAGCGAAGATGCTCTAGCCTTTATGAGAGATTTCTATGCGACAGTTCAAACTTTTCGATTGTATGGATTGTCTGAGGATGAGTTAAGGCTAAGGTGTTTTCCCTATTGCATGAAGGGATTAGCAAGAAATTGGCTGTTGAGTTTAGAGATAGACACTATTGATACTTGGGATAAGGTAATGGAGACTTTCATGATGAAGTGGTACCCAACTCATAAAACTCTTGGACTACGGAAGATGATATATTGGTTCTTGCATAAGGATGGGGAAAAGTTTCATGAAGCATGGGAACGGTTTAATGATCTCCTTAACCAATGCCCTCACCATAGATTTGACATGTACTCGTTAACTCAGTTCTTCTACTATGGTCTCACTGATTATAAACAAACTCTAGTGGATTTGAATGCTAGAGGGAATATTAGTGACCTGAGTTCCCAAGAATTGTGGAATATTTTTAAAAAGTTGCAGAGAATTCACATTGTAAGGTGATAAGGAGCAAAGCTGTTAATTTGAATGAAGTGGGTTTCAAATTTGACATGGCCTACCAAGTTACCGAGATTAATAAGAATTTGAATTTGCTAGTGAACGACAATAAGTTTAGTAGGGATCTTTATAATCTTTATGGTAGATTTGGGCATACAGCATCTGGCTGTATGAACATTGAGGCAACATTAATAAAGAAAGACGTGAACTATGTTAATAATGGTAGAAAAGGTAAGAGATTTGATCCTTTTTCGAGCACTTATAATGAAGGTTAGAAGTTTCATCCGAACTTCTCATGGAAAAATCAAGGGGCTACAAAACCATTGGGACCACCAGGGTACCAAGCACTATTAAAATAGCAGTACCCATCCCTTTCATTTTCTACACCACAATAATTCCCTTCACCGTGGGAGAAAAAGGTGGATCGACTTGAAGACATGTTTTCTCAACTTATGAGCAAGATGGATCAAAGTGCTCAAGCTAGCTTTCAAGCCATGAATAGAATGGAGTAGAATATCAATCAAACAAAGCTGCCATTAGAAATTTAGAGGTGCAAATTAGTCAAGTAGCCAAAGAGGTAAGTGAAAGAGGAAAGGGGAAGCCGCCTAGCAATACCCAAGTAAATCTGAAGAAAGATTATATGGCAGTGATTTTAAAGAGTGGTAAAGTGGTGGAAGGTGTGTTTCCTAAAGAGAAGGAAGCTAAGGATGGTGAAAATGAGAAATTGGATGAAGACGAAGAGCCAAAAGAAATAGCACAAAAGAAAGAGTTCCCATCTAGTTCAAAATTTTCCTTTGTACCACCCATACCATACCCTCAAAGGGTTAAGAAAAAGCATGATGATTCCAAATTTCAGAAATTCCTTGACCTTTTCAAGAAGATCCAAATCAATATCCCCTTTACTGAAGCTCTCACTAAGATGCCTACATACACCTCCAATAAAAAGAAGCTTGCTAATTTTGATACGGTAGCCTTAACTGAGGAGTGTAGTTTTATTTTACAAAATAAACTACCCCTTAAGTTAAAGGATCCATGGAGTTTCACTATTCCTTGTCACTTTGGTGAATCTAATATTTTTCAATGTTTATGTGACTTAGATTCAAGCATTAATCTTATTCCCTTTTCTCTCTATAACAATCTAGGAATTGGCAAAATTAAACCAACTACAATTTTGTTGCAACTTGCTGATAGATCAATTCGATATCTCATTGCTATAGTTGAGGATTTATTGGTGAAAGTTGGTAAGCTTATAATTCCAGCTGATTTTGTTGTCCTTGAGATGAAATTTGACATCCAGGTTCCTATAATTTTAGGAAGACCATTTTTAGCCACTATTGGAGCATTGATTGATGTTCCAGATGGTAAGCTAACTCTGAGAGTGGGTAATGAAGAAGAAGTGTTTAACATTTTCAAGGTTTTAAAGGGTCCCTCTATCAATGAAGTCACCTATAGGATAGATGTAATTGATTCTCTTACATTTGAATCTATTCCTAAACTAAAGTGTAATGATGCTTTGTAAACATGCCTAACTTTAGGAATAGATGAGAATAAATTGGACAATGAATTAGTGGACTATACATATAGATTGCAAGGTAATGGTTTTATGTATAAACCCCAAATTGAAGAATTGAGCTCACCTAAACCTAAATTGACCTTCCATATTGAGCCCACCAAACCTTGAACTTAAACAATTTCCAATTCATTTGAGATATGCATTCTTGGGAGAATCAAATACATATCTAGATATAATTTCCTCTTTTTTGGACTCCTCTTAAGAGGAGAAGTTATTAAGGATGTTATGTGAACATAAATTGGCTATTGCATGGAATATTGCTGACATAAAGGCAATTAGCCCTTCTATTTGTGTTCACAGGATTCTAATGGAAGAAAACCACAAACCTAATGTGGAAAATCATAGGAGACTCAATCCTAACATGAAAGAAGTTGTGCGATTTGAGGTGCTTAAATTACTTGATACAGGAATTATCTATCATATTTCTGATAGTTCTTGGATAAGTCCTGTGTAGGTGATGCCAAAGAAGGGTCACATAATTGTTGTTTCTAATGATAGGAATGAATTAATTTCCACTAGGGATGTGACAGGGTGGAGGGTCTGTATAAATTACAAAAAATTGAATGCATCAACTACAAAGGATCACTTCCCTCTCCCCTTTATTGATCAAATATTGAAAAGATTAGTGGGGCATGATTATTATTAATTTTTAAATGTTATTCAGATTATAACCCAATAACTCTGAAGGATCAGGAGAAAACCACCTTCACTTATCCCTGTGGTACATTTGCGCTTCGTAGGATGCCCTTCGATTTGTGCAATGCAGCTGCCACTTTTCAACGCTGCATGAGGTCCATATTCTCCTACATGGTGGAGAATATAACTGAGATATTTATGGATGATTTTTTTATTTTTGGTTCTTCTTTTGATGCATGCCTGTTCAATCTAGAACAGGTTTTATAAAGGTGTGAAGAAACCAATTTCATGCTAAATTAGGAAAAGTGCCACTTTATGGTACAAGAAGGAATCGTCCTACGCCATAAAATTTCTAACAATGGAATAGAGGTGGATCCAGTGAAAATTGAAGTCATCAACAAGTTGCCACCTCCCAATTCAGTTAGAGCGATAATGAGTTTTCTTGGACATGCCAGGTTTTATCGCAGATTTAACAAGGATTTTTGCAAGATTTCTCAACCATTATGTGCTTTATTGCAAAAGGAAGCTCCTTATGAATTTACTGATGAATGTCTTCATGCTTTCAATAGGTTGATGAAGGAACTTATCTCAACTCCTATAATGGTCGTACAAAATTGGAATCTCCCTTTTGAGTTGATGTGTGATGCTAATGACTATGCAGTTGGGGTAGTCTTAAGGCAAAAATAGGATAAAAAATTACATTTCATTTATTACGTAAGCAAAGTTTTGAATGATGTTCAAATTAATTATGCTACTACAGAGAAAGAATTGCTAGCAGTATTAGGTTTTGCATTCGATAAATTTAGATCTTATCTTGTGGGATCCAAAATCATTGTTTACATTGACCATCTTACTTTGAAGTATCTGCTTACAAAGAAAAATGCAAAACCAAGACTTATCAGATGGAATTTACTTTTGCAAGAATTTGATTTGGAAATTAGAGATAAGAAAGGATCTGAAAATTCAGTGGCTGACCATCTTTCGCGACTTGAGCAAGGAGACAAGCTAGGAGCAAAACTGATTAATGACACCTTCCCTGATGAGAATCTATGTTCTGTTAAGGAAAATGTCCCTTGGTTTGCTGATCATGTCAATTTTTTGGTGTCTGACATTATTCTTGGTTATTATTCATACCATAAGAAAAAGAAATTCTTATTTGAGGTAAGAAATTACTTTTGGGAAGATCCGTTTCTCTTTAGAAGATGTGTCGATGGGGTGATCAGAAGATGTATACCTGATGAAGAGATGCGATTAGTTCTGCATCATTGTCATGCTTCACTGTATGGAGGACACTATGGGGCTAACAACATAGCAGCAAAGGTTTTGCAATCTGGGTTTTATTAGCCTACTCTTTTTAAAAATGCTAGGACTTTTGTCATGACTTGTGATAAGTGTCAACGAATGAGAAATATTAGTATAATACACGAGATGCCTCAGTTAGGAATTCTAGAAGTGGAACTCTTTGATGTATGGGGTTTGGACTTTATGAGATCGTTTCCAGTACCCTTCAGTAATGAATACATCCTTGTGGTGGTTGATTATGTATCCAAGTGGGTAGAAGCCACGGCTCTGTCAAACAACACTAGAGCTAGTGTTGTTAAATTGGTCAAGAAGGTTATATTCTTAAGGTTTAGTGTTCCAAGAGCTATAATCAATGACAATGGCATACATTTTTAGAATCATCAATTTAAATCTCTCTTGACAAAATGTGGGTGTCATTTTAAGTTTGGAATCACCTATCATCCTCAAACTACCGGGCAAGTTAAGGTATCTAATTGGGAAATCAAGCAAATTTTGGAGAAAACTATTAAATGCCTTGAGAAAGAATTGGGCATTGAAGCTAGATGAAGCTCTATGGGCATACAGGACAGCATATAAGACTCCCATAGGGATGTCTCCTTATAGGTTAGTCTTTGGAAAATTGTGCCATTTTTCAGTTGAAATTGAGCATAAGGCATTATGGGCAATCCGAAAGCTAAACTTTGATCTCAAAGAAACTGGACAAAGGAGACTAATGGAATTGAATGAGCTAGATGAATTTCACGTTGATGCTTTTGAGAATGCTTGCATATACAAGGAGAGAACTAAGGCCTTCCACGACAAGCATATCCTTTGGTGATGGTCAAAAGGTTTTGTTATTTAACTCTCATTTGAAATTGTTTCTAGGGAAACTGCGATTACGATGGTCGGGACCTTCGTGGTGACAAAAGCGTACCCACATGGAGCTGTGGATATTACAAGGGATGATCAAAAGCCCTTTGTGGTCAATGGGCAAAGACTTAAGCATTATTTGGAGGGAGAAATGGTTGGATGTATTTCCACCATCAAATTCCAAAATTGACATCGGAATGGCCGAGTCCAGCTAAGGATATTAAATTTAGTGCTTGTTGGGAGGCAATCCAATGTTTCTAACTCTTTTGTTAATTTAAAAATTTTCACTTTTTGTCACATCTTCTTATTCTTATTTGTTGTGTGTGTATAGGGATAGTATTTGCGAGACATCCCAATGACATCTTCTAAAAAAACATGAGGAATGGCGCGATCACAGCTCTTCAAAACCTAGAGGTTAGACTCATGTTAAGTGTGGAGGGGGTAAGTGGCTATGTCTCTTTGTTTTATTTTAACGTTCTTTTGTTTTTAGCACACATACATCATGCATGTAGTCCTAGGATATCATTGAATAGTTAGAAGGAACAAAGAAGAGTGTATAAGGTTAGAAAAGCTTAGAAAAAGTCGAGAATGTTCGTTTAATGGACATCATACTCAATAAAGCACAAACATACCCATAAAGTTCCATTTCAACGGACATTCAAGGCAGTCTGTTTAAAAGGCATCATGTCCGCTTAATGGACATATGTCTTCCAAACACCCACACATACCCATAAAGGTCCGTTAAACGGACATGATTGTCCGGTTAACGGACATCATGTCTGCTTAATGGACATGCATGTTTCAAAAAGTGCAAACAGACTCGTAAAGGTCCCTTAAATAGATATCTATGTCCACTTAATGGACATTGTTTATTTGTAGATTTAAAACCCTTCTTTCTTTTTCTATTCCCGCACTTTTCTCTCTACCCCACCACCCCCACTTTCTCTCCCACCTTTATTCACGCTAGCCATCTCCAAGCACAAGATCCTCAACCATTTTTGTTTTCCCCCTTCCTCAACCACTCCATTCCAAGCAAAGGTTCTCCAACCGAACCCTCCTCTAGCAAGCTATTTCTCTCTCTGATGAATTCGAAGGAGTTTCTTGAGGTAAGGTGTAAAATTTCTAAACTCTCAACTTCATTGTGGTTTAGGTAAGTATAGGGTGTTGAAATTTTTGGCTGAGATTAAAGATTAATTTCAGATTTTGTTTGTGTTGAATTGAACGAAGTGTGGATTGAGATTGATTGTGATTATTACATTTGAAAAGGGTTTGAATTAGATTGAAGTGTTTGGATTGATAGGGTTGAATTGTAGGGTATGTTGTTAAAGTTAAAAGGTTGGGTGTTTGAATTGTACAATTGAGATTGAAAAGACATTATTGATTAATAGATTGTGAGGCCATTATGTGATGTCAAGGTGTAAGCAATCCGTAAGGAAGAACACTGGCCAATTCTTTCGATCTATGAGAGGGAAAAATCTAGTCCAGTACAAATCTACCCGTGAATAACCAATGTTTATTAATGTGTAATGCGAAGAGTGGTACAATAAGAAAAAGAAAAATAAGTTTGTGATTGAGGTATTTGTGGCAGAGATTATTGATGAAAAGTGCCATGTGAGGGCGAACTTAGACAAGTCCCATTGGGGCAAGTTGTTGACCCTTAAGGGTGCCTATTACCCAGAGACTGTCAAACAATTCTACGCCAATCTTAGTGCAGAAGCTAGGAAACAACTACCCATGCTCACCTCAAAAGTCAGCTTGGGATTAGAGCTACATGGCAATCTACAAATTAGCGGTTCTTTATGCACTGCAAATACCTAGATATAGCCCTGAGTTTGGTAGCTTTCTTGTTGGCACATAATGTAATGCCAAAGGCCAGTGACTCCGGATACCTCCGAAATGAAGACTTGTTCATTTTGTATAAGATGTTCTTCTATGATGATCAATTCCAAGGCATTACTGCTGCCAAGATGATGACCTCAATATGGCAAGTGGTCCAACACAAGGCAGAGACAAAGGCATTCGTATTTCCAGTCTTATTAAGCCAATTGTTTCATCATCTCAAGGTCTTTAAAAGAGATGAAGTAGTGGCTTAGACCACTAGGGGGGATGTCATCGATGCTGATATGATGCGGGAATTCAAATTCGAAGACAATGCCCCTCATGGGTGGATCAATCCGCATCAAGCAAGGCACAATCCGAATGGCCCTATTGCCCAACAACCAAGAGCCCTTCCAGCTTCAGGAGATACTCCGACTTTTGTTCAGATGCAGGCAGACATAAGAAGTCTTCAAGCTAAAATGGACAACCTTGCGGCTTCGCAAACAAGAATGAAAGAAATGTTGAGAGCTTTCATGGAGCAGCAACAACCACCCCCACTAGGATAATGAGAGCATAAGGACATAAGATTACATAAGTGTATAAACTCACATGCATGTAAAAGTGCATTTTACTTTTAATCTTGATCTAGCTTGGATTTTATGTTGGTACATCGTAGAACTAACTTTAATTTTATTTTGCAGATCTCCATATTTTGTATTTTGATGGGAGATATGAACTTTCAGGGTACGGACTTTGGGCAATCAACTCTTATAAGGGGTTTCTTTACCGTTACTATGCTTTCCATTGATTACATTACTTTTTCTTTATCTTTCGTAACATTAATGACAATGTGGATTTTAAATATAGGGGAGGATAAATTGATGGTAATGCATACTATGTTTTTAAAAAAGGGGGGAGGGGGCTAATTCGACATCTTTCACCACTTAATTATCATTATAATTCAATGTCATAAGTTAATTGCATTATGGATAGGATTGATCTCGAATAAGATGCATAATATGATTAAATGGATTATATAACTTGTCACAATAGGACAATATAATGTTAAATTGACTGAATGAGCATACTATTAAATGAGTAAACATCACCAATTGAGCTAATTTGAGCCTAAAAGATTACAATCAATTCTACTTTTCTTATGAGCAATATGATTTTCTCTTCCATGTATGTTTACTTCTAGAACTTGCATTGCATCTCTTTAAGGTTACATAATCATGTTATGGTATATTCATAAAAAGTGAAAAAAGGCACTTGGATTGACCTTGAGCCAAATAGCTAACCCTTTCTATACATCAATCTCCTAGTGAATCCTTTTATGCCTAGTGATTGTATTTGAGCCTTTTGCTTTGTAAACCTATTCCAAAGAACCATGAACTAAGAAAAACAAGCTCACCCTTGTTCAATGGTTAGTAGAGCTATTAACGTTGCACATTTAATATTTTCATTGATAGGTATATAAAGGAAGAAGTATGAGGGTGTCTTTATCGTAATTAAAGAAGCATATTGTCCAAAAAAAACAAAAACAAACAAAAACAAAGAAAAATAAAGTGTGATAATAATAAATAAAGCATGTTTACTTCAGATTTCAAGGTGAAGGAATGAGGGAAATTATGACAATAGAGTTGGTAGAGTTTCATAAACATCATGATTGTAAGATTTGTGATTTTTTCTCTGCTAATTGTTGAATATTTAAATTCCTATCATTTCTTTCATGGCCCACTTTACTCCTTGGCCCCATTACAACATAAGGAATAAAGGCCTTTTTGATTTATCGACATGCCATAAATGGGAGTAATGGAGAATTAGATAAAATGCAAGTTTATCGTAAGAGACATGCATGAGAAGATGATTGAGAGTAACCCTTAAATACTTGTGTGTGAAAGTGATTGCTTTATGAGAGACTTCATTCATGCCATGTGATTTTGATTAATTGAAGCATTATGAGGTCGTATTGTTGCTTAGTTGTGATCTAATTTATGAAGTATTATGTGACCCTGTTCTATGTTTCAATTCTTACCTATAATGCTTTTGACTTATTGGTTTGAGCTATAGTGATGATTAGGTGTGAAATGATGGAAGGGAAATGTTTGTGAGTATCATTTGTTTTAAGTAAACCCTCAGGAGACTATAACTCCTCCAGTATGGACAAATAGTAGTTTAAAGGCTTGTGGCATATGCTAAATGCCACCGTACGCCTACGAAAGTGGAATCAATAACTTGGTTGAGGATTTAGTAGTTAGTTTTCTTTCTTTTTGCTTAGGGACAAGAAATAGTTTAAATGTGGGCGAATTTGATAAGTCAAATTATTCTTATATGATTTTGGGTTGAATTATAATTAATTTGACTTATCTCTATATGAATTTGAAGCTTTATTTTGTTAGTTCTCGCACATTTCAACTTTGTTACTTGATAGGTACAAATGGATAGATTTCGGGAGTGAAAGGCATAATTTTTATTGTAGATGTCAGATTAAGGTCATTCAAGGACGCTTTCAAAGAGGACTCTAATTTCTACAATTTGGTGAAGACTTTGAGGAGAGATTTTATCGACTTAAGGGTCAAAAGTGCGAAATTTGTGAATGGGTGTATGTCCTTTTAATGGACATCATGTCCGTTTGACGGATATCGCCTAGCCAAATACACTTCTAGTACCAAGAAGGTCTATTTAATGGACATCACCTAGCCAGATTCAATTCTAGACCCGAGAAGGTGCATTTAATGGATATCAGGTCCATTTAACGAACATTGTCGGCCAAAAGACGATCTGCTTTCTCCTGTTTAGGAAAAACTAGGTTTCTTTGGACACAAAACACTATAAATACTCTTATTGAAGACCTAAAAAAGTGGGTTGGACACTAAAAACAAGTTTACCAATTAAGGAGGCACAAAATAAGAGGAAAAGAGGAAGTTTTGAGGATTGCATCAAGGATTGGAAGCAACCTTGTCTTGTGTTCTTTCTACTTTCTCTCTCTACTCTTTGTTGAATGTTGAGCATCTTTATGTGTTTGGCTTTTTTTATCATGTTTTGGAACTAAATCTCATTTAGGGTGAGGGATGTAGCCTATTTGGGAGATTGATTTATATTTTATGGACTGATTGGTGTGAATAAAAGTTTTTGGGTTATGTTTATCTCTCTTGCATTTCACTGTTGTCTCTATGCTTGATCTCCATAGATACAATCTTAAGAATCGTATGATAGACTGAGAGGTGAAGTATGGCTTATGCTCTAGGAAGACAAACACCTTAGACTTAGAGATAGAGATATCCTAAGCTAGTGTGATAACTTAAAGTTCGAAACATTCATGTAACTCTTAATTTATAATCCAACAATATGAGTTGAGAGAATAAAATTGTCAAATTATTAAAGTGTTTGGTCACCAAAGTTGATTATGATATTTGAAGAGTACAAAGTTTTCTTTTAAGAAATCTTTTTTTGTGGAGTGACTTTATCTTGTATAGCTTTGTGAGATGATTTAATATCTCTTTTGTTGTCATCAACCTTCCACTAATGGTTGCAAGACTATTATCTTTTGCAAAAATAACTTTTGTCTTCAACTTTCACAATAAAAAATTATTCATGTAGAACTTCATAATCTTCTATTTTAAGTCAAGAGAGATTGCTTCCATTATTTCACATAAATAAGAATTGTGTATATAAATAGTGTCTAGTACTTTCAAAGAATGAATAGTATCTAACTTCTTTTCTAATATAGAGGATTCACTTATAGTAACAACCAAATAACATACTATTATATACAATTACTAAACTCTGATACAACTTGTTGGAATGACTAAGTGAATAGCGTAAAATCGTAACTCAATTAAGATTGGAAGAAGTTTGATACACAATATTTTTATAAGTAAAAAGAGGAGTAAACATACAAACCCTCTCAAACCATAGGTTATAGATACTAATATGTAACTTAGAATATATATGTTTGGAATCGTCACAAGTTTTACTCTTGAATGCTTGAATTTATTGTCTAATACATAAAATAAAAAGATAGATGAGTGTTATTGGTGAATCAAACCAATTATAATCACACATTTTAATTTGTTATAATTATTATTTTAATATTTACTTTTATATTATAAATGACTTATCATTATGTAAACATTTTGTTAATATATAAATTTTATAATATAAATAATATTGCAAATAATATCTAAAATCTTCTAACAGTAGACTTATGCACACAAAATCTTATAACCATTATATAACGACAAATAACTTATTTAGTTATAGTTTTATAAATGTGTACATTCCAAACTAGTATATGTTGTATCGTGATTATATGACAAAAGATAACTTTTAAATAATTAATATTGTCACGTTATAATATTACTGCAGCTTAAGTTATTTAGCTACTGTGGTTTATTTCTAGTGGCAATAATAAGTTACTTAACCTCAAAAGTAGCAGCAAATCACATCCTTACGAAATGAATATAGCCATGTTGGATGCAAGTGCCTATTGGCTAGTACTTTTTCCTTTCCTTCTTCTAATATTTGTTGATCTATTCCAGTTTAGCTGATTTTTTTCATCTAAAATACGTTCAAGAATGATGTCGATATGAGTAATTGCTTCTATTTATGTATTATAATTATAATGCGCAATCATACTAAATTTGTATGAATCATTTAATTAATGGTTGAAGTGGTAACTAATGCTGTATATATGTGATTCATAATTACCCCTGGCTCTTAACAGGCACCTAATAAACTCACGCATCAATGATTCCATTAGGAAAACAATAATGTTGAAGGAGCTTCATTCCGAACAGAAGATGGAGTTAGTATTAAAAAGATTCTTAGACTAAATTATAATATCAAGCGGCCCTTCTTTTCCCAATTTATCCTCAATTTCTAGTCATGGCAGGAAAAAACATTGCAATTTCACCCAATGTGTACTGTCAGAAGCATAACTGAGAAGACCTCAAATTCTACGATGAAAGAGATCGTAAAGCTACTTTTTGACCCGAAAAGTCGACGTAAACTTGTTTGAGCAATGGTTGTGGGATTAGTCTAACAAATTTTTGTCCATTGCATGAAAGTGTAAAATGGAGAGCTGCTTCCAACTAATTTACACTATTAGAGCGGCTTGGCTTCTCCTGTGGATCATTGGAGTCGTTTTGCTATTAAAACACCAATCTTGTAAAAGTGGAAAGTGTTTCAACATTATTTTCCAATCATGCTTAGACTGCGGTGCCCCAAGTATTTCTCTTTAAAATATTATGTACATTACATTTAAAAGTAATACGAAGATTATAGTTGAGAAGTGATGTAATTAGTATCTCTCTTGTTATACTTGACATAATAATATGACTCCAGAAAAGATTTAAATATTTTTCAAAATATTTAAATAATTTTTTGTTATTTATAATATCTCGTTACATTTAATATTTTTAAAATGGTATTAGTAACAGTCTAAACTACAATATAATTAGATTTTTGTCTATTTTAAATATTGAGACTACAATTTATTTGAACAATTTAGATTTATCAAATGTTGACGTAATTTTAAAATTAATTTCTTTAAATATTAATTAAAAGTGTAACTTTTTTATCTTAATATTTCATAACAAAAGATGTAAATTTGTTATCTCTGTTATCAAGTTTGAACCTTATTCCAGGTCTAATGAGTGTTATTTCAGTAACGTTAAAATATAAAGTAGTATTAAAGATAACAATAAAAATTTTAATCTTTTATAAAACATTAAAGTGTATACAAGAAAAAAAAATGATGCTACTAGGGACTTTATTGATATAAAGGATAATATGATAATATAAGATTTCAAGCACTCTTACCATGCTATGATACTTTAGCTTTAGTAAAATGGAGATTATCCTTGATTTTCTTTTTAATGAACTGGAATTTAACGTTTGATCATCCTTAATTATTTCACTGCATGTATCAATTTATATAAAAATAGGCTTTCTCTCGTAATCTTTAAATCAATTTTCAGATACTATATTAAAAGTTTTAAATTGTGGACTATTAATTATAATGTGACAATGTCAAAAAAAAAAAAGAGCTATTAAAGTACAGTATTGTGGATTATACAAATAAAAATGTCAAAAATATGGTCATGACTTCAAAATAATTGTCAGAACAAATCCAAGTACAAAAATAAAATATTTTTTATTTGTACAAAAATAAAATATTTTATAAAAGTTCAAATAAATATTTACTGTTATTTATGTTATTATTTATGTATTTTATTTAGAGTGCAACTAATAATATTTTAAAGTATTAGAGATAACAATATTACGCAATAAGAGCGAGCATTATCCTTCGAATAGAAAGAGTGACAAACAACAGTTGCAGATGTTCTAGTCCATCAACAATTGTTTTTATGTTTAATACACTGAATATCTGGTAATTATTCCCTAAATCCTGACTTACCAACAGAACATAACGTAGCTTGAACTTTTAGCAAGTCCTCATCTTCAAATGAATATCCAAGTCCTCACGATATGATAAGGATATCTCTTCAAACAAAAGTGACACGCATGCACAGTTTGAAGCGGATAGCCCCACATAGTTATGGTATGCCACGGTTAGGTGTAGGAACTGTTTCAGGGACCCGACGACGCCTTTTCCGTTCTGAATGAGAAAATCCAAATACGCGAGAAAGGAAGCCGCCAAAGCTGAACTTCTTTCGATTGTTGAGCTTCTTTCCGCGATGGCCAGCTTTTTTCTTAGAATCGGCGCTCAGTATCAGTAAAAAGATTACGAGCAGAACAAGGTACCGGGTTGCAGCTTTCTTTCCCATCTAATGCTATATATCATAAGCCTTGATAATCCACCTGAAAAACAAGCTAGCTATAATAAATTCTGAGAATTGTGTAATAAAAATGAGGCAGGAATTATGAATATAATCACTCAAGGGTGGAAAAGCAGGATACAGAATTCAGCAAGACTGAGCATTGGGAGACTGAAAACCTCCTGAAAGACCTTGACAAGTAATACCTCAGGAGGAGAAAGGAGTGAACTTGGTACAGTGCGTCGTGAAACTATGGTGAAGGCCTCTATTTATAGATGTGTGAACTGTAATTTAATGAAACGTTTGAAAATTGTAAAGTAAACAAAGACTGACTTATCTACAATTAACAAACATTCACAACAGAAAGAGCAGCATTAGCATAGGTTTAACGTAATTTTAAGGGTTAATTACAAAAAAATTCAAAATTTACTCAATTTTACAATTATAGCTCTAACTAAAAAAAAGTGGCAGTTAAATACCTAAATGTTCATTTTTTTTAAATTCTTGCTCAACGTTAGTGTTTCCGTTAACGTTGTTGATGTGACTTGTCACATAAGACATAAATCTTAAACATTTATATATATGTCAAACTTAATTAAATTTAACTAAATTATGTCATTTTGGGATTGAAGTCCCTAAATCAAACTGTTAACTCAAGGTTTATAATTAACGATTTTAATAATAATCATATAATATTTCAAAATTCAAATTAAATTTATTTTCTTATATAACAACGATATAATTCTTAAAAGGAAATAAAATAATAGGATAAATGCTTTTTTTCTTGCAGGAACCTTATTTATAAACTTATTTTTATCTAGAAGGATCTTACTAATTCAGCCTTGACAGAACATTCTTCTTAACGTATAAATATTGAAGATTTCAGCAGAGATAATATTGAAAAAAAAAAACGACTAGTTGAAGAAATTATCTACTTAAAGAAGAGACACTACATTTGCGAAAACACACACGAGACTTACGAAATATCTTAGAGCATCAATATTCTTGAAAGTTATATCAAATTCTTTATGCTTTAGAAAATGATATCACTCTATTAAGAGAGACTATTAAATTCTTCATACATTTCTTGTTGATAGCTTATAGAAGCTAGCAAAATACTATTATTGTGAAAGGTTGAAGAACCTAAAAAATATACAGTTGTGAGCTTGAAGAGACTCTTTAAATTACTACTTAGTTTTTATAGTTAAATATTCAAGTTGGATACTTGGAGACTAAATATAGGCTTTGCTATAAACGAAACCAGTATAAATCTACTGGTTTTGATGAATCTCTTCAAGCTCACAAGTGTGTATTTTTCAAGGTTCTTCAACCTCCACACTATTAGTATTTTGCTAGCTTCTACAAGCTTTTAACAAGAAATACATGAAGAATTTAACAATCTCTCTTAATAGAGTGATATCACTTTCTAAAGCACAAAGAGTTTGATATAACTTTAAAGAATATTGATGCTCTAAGATATTTCGCAAGTCTCGTGTGTATATTCCCAAATATAGTGGCTCTTCTTTAAGTAGACAATTTATTCAACTAGTCATTTCTTAATCTTTAATATTATCTATATTGAAATATTCGATATTTAGACGTTAAGAAGAACGTTCTGTCAAGGCTGAATTAGTAAGATATTTCTGAATGTCATGAAACTATTTTTAAAAAAGTAAGTTTATAAACAAGGTTCTGCAAGAAAGAAAGCAATTATTTCATGATTTTATTTCCTTTTAAGAATTATATTGTTACCTATACAAAGAAATAAATCTAATTTGAATTTTTAAATATTATATAATTATCATCAAAATCATTAATCATAAATCTTTAGCTAACATTCTCTCAATTTTTTTTATGATTCTTAAGATTAGTTATTCCAAAATACGTGATTCAATTAAACCTTATTATTTAATAACTTTATATACTATAAAAATTGAATTAAAAAATAACTTCAAGAAAAGAAAGACCATTAAAGCAAGATAACACAACATCTGTGGCTGCAATTAATCTAGTTTAACG
>JAOSBK010000204.1:3485430-3500534 GCA_027568895.1 Erythroxylum shatona
GACTCCAACGGATAGATTTAACAAAATCTTCCCATAATCTTCATGTTTGAATATCTCTAGCACGTTGAAGATAATTTTCATCTTGATTTCACAATGATTTATTTTTTGCCCATCGAAGATTAATGCTGTCTTGATTTGTATCAATTCTTTAATTTAATATCAATCTAAAAATACCTGAAATAATTTCTTAATCAATTCTATATGTGTTATTATTATCAAAACATATAAGGATTTAATTTGTCAACCACCATTGGTCCAACACTAAGCCTAAATCTTAAGATTCGATTGTAAATCCATGAGACATCTACAATTGCTTCAAAGAACCATATCATTAGAAGGATAAATTTCCAAAGAAGAATAAAGAAAAAACTCAATATATTGCTATTGCTCAAGACGATTTTGCGTCATAAGAAAATATGGTTCTTTTAGTAACAAATCGATTAGATTCAGAGAATAATTGCGTATTGAATTCAGGGTGCTCTTATCATATATGCCCACATTGAGATTGGTTCACAACCTATGAGGAAAAGGATGGTGGAAGCATCTTAATGAGAAACCACACATCTTGCAAGGTAATAGGCATTGGTTTAATCAAGATCAGATTGCATGATGGTATGATTAGAACTTTAGATGATGTAAGACATATGCCAAAATTGAAAAAGAACTTGATTTCTTAAGGATTTTTGGACTCAAAAGGTATCAAGTATAGTTATGAAGGTGGAGTACTTTGAATTACCAAAGGTGCATTGGCAGTAATGAAGGGAGTCAAATATGTTTCCTTGTATAGTTTATAGACAGCATCAGCGATAGGTTCATCTACAACAGCTTCTCCTTCAGAGTAGGCAGAATCAGATTAGAATAAGTTATGACATATGCAACTAGAGCAAATGCGTGAAAAGGGAATGACTATCCTATACAAACGGGGCCTACTTAGGGGACCCTCGATATCTAATTTTAGGTTCTGTGACTGATGTGTTTTCGAGAAACAATGCTGAGTTCATTTTAAGAAGGTTGTGCATAGGACAAAGGCAACATTAGATTACATTCATGCTGATTGTTGGGGTCCTTCTCGCATTTCATCTTTAGGTTGAGCAAGATATTTTTTATCCATGATTGATGGCTATTACAAGATGACATGGGTATTCATGTTGAAGCATAAAAATGAGGTTTTCAAAACTTTTAAGCAATGAAAAATTCTAGTAGAAAATCAGACAGAGAACAAGATAAAACGCCTTTGGGCAGCTAACGACTTAGAGTTTTGTTCAAGTGAATTTGATGAATTATGTAAGGATAAAGGCATTGCTAGACACTGCACTGTTAGAGAGACTCCACAACAAAATGGAATAGCAGAAAAGATGAACAAAACATTCTTAGAGAGAGCTCGATGCATGTTATTTAATTGTGGATTAACAAGAAATTTTGGGCTGACGCTATTAACACTGCTTATTACTTGATGAACCGTTCTTTAGCAACTACTATAGACTGCAAAAGCCATTTAGAGGTATAATATGGAAAACCCATTAATTATTCTATTTTAAAATTTTTTGGTTGTCTTGATTACTATCATGTTAGTGAAGGTAAACTAGAATCGAGGTCAAAGAAAGGAATATTTATAGGTTATGGCACTGGGGTCAAAGGTTATAAAATCTAGTCTACATCTGAGTGCAGAGTTATTATGAGTAGAAATGTAATTATTGATGAAAATTCTATGCTTCACCTGGTTGTTAAGTCTATTGTTTTAAAAAAAGGTAGATGGTGTTGATATGTAGGTGGAGTTTTAAGTAACTCTAAGTAATAGTCATTTATAAGTTCCATCACTTCCTAAACTAGTTAAAGAACATTCCTATATTGAATCAGAAAAAAATACAAACAAGAACAAGAATGACCATATAACATTGCTATTGATCGTCCCCGTAAGCAAATTAAGACTCCTCAGAAATATGAAGACATGGTAGCTTATGCATTGCAAGTGGCATAAGAAATGGAGTCCTTATAGCCCTCCACATATTGCAAAGAAATTATAGTTTTAGAATTAGCTCACTATATTACAACTATGGGTGAGGAGATGGAATCTCTTCAAAAGAATCAAACTTGGGAGCTTGATAAGCTACCCAAAGGAAGAAAAGTAATTGGCTATAAATGGGTATTTAAGAAAAAGGAAGGTATTGAAGGTATAAGATACAAAGCACGTCTACTTGCTAAAGGGTATTGTCAGAAAGAAGGAGTTGATTACAATGAAATTTTTTCTCCAATTGTTAAACACACTTTGATTTGAGTGCTACTTGCCTTAGTGGCATATTAGGACTTGGACTTAGAGCAACTCGATGTGAAAAAAACTTTCTTGCATGGAGAGCCTGAAGAAGACATGTTTATAAGTCAGTCAAAGGGGTTTGCCATTCAAGGAAAGGAATATCATGTTTGTCAGCTTCAAAAAACTTTATATGGGCTGAAACAATCTCCAAGATAATGGTATAAGAGGTTTAATAATTTTATGACAAATTATGTCTATAAAAAAAGTCCATATGATTGTTGCGTGTATCACAACAAGCTCAGTGATGGATTATACATTTACTTGCTATTGTATGTAGATGATATGCTCATTTTGGCTCAGAACATGTCAGATATTTAGAAGTTAAAATAACTTCTTAGTGCAGAATTTGACATGAAAGAACTCAGTATAGCTCAAAAATTTTTAGGAATGGAGGTTTACAGGGATCGAAAGCAATGGAAGCTCTTCTTGTCACAAAAGAGTTACATTTAGAAAATTTTATCTAAATTTGGGATGAGTAAACAAAGCCTTTAAATACTCCTTTAGCAGCAAATATTCGTCTCTATATTAATTTTACACCACAATCAGAAGCAGAGTTGGAGTATATGGTTGGAGTACTATATGCTAGTGTAGTGGAAAGTTTAATAGATGTTATGGTATGTACTAGGCCAATACTGCAAACACAATTAGTGTTGTAAGTAGATATATGAGTCAACTTGGGAAAGAGCATTGGTAAACAGTGAAGAATATATTCCAATATCTGAGAGGAACAGTTGATGTTGGTCTTATATATGGAGGTAATATATATTGTTTGGTTGCTAGTTGTTTATATTATGATTATGTTGCAGATTCTAGATAGTAGAAGATCTGCGACTGGCTATGTGTTTGCATTGCATGGTTCTGTCATCAATTGGAAGGCTACTTTACAACCTTTAGTTTCCTTATCTACTACATTAGCAGAATATATGGATTTGACAGAAATAACTAAAGTAGGCATATGGTTGAAGACTAAGTCAATGCTCTTGGGCTATATCAAGATCAAGCTATAGTGTTTTCTGACAGTTTAAGTGCTATATGTTTAGCTAAAGATCAAGTGCATCATGATCGGACCAAGCATATTGATGTTATATATCACTTCATCATTTCAAAAAAGAGAATCAAGGTGAAGAAGGTTGGCACTGAACACAATCCAGTAGATATGTTCACCAAACCAATTCCTAATAGTAAGTTCAAGCGTTACTTGGATTTGCTGAATGATAATAGATTCAAATAGTCCTAAAATGGGGCTAGCAATGATAGAGTTTTAGAAGTAAATTTTGAATATGGGGAAAGATTCAATGCAAGGTGGAGAGTTGTTAGATATGTCTTAAAACTTCAACTTATTATTCAGGGATATTTTCAATACTTTTAGTATTTTTTATTGTTGTAATATATAAACTGCATCTATTTTAGGGTTATGTGTGGATGAAAAACCCTAGTCGCACTCCTATTAATTCTTTCCTTTCTAATAGTGAATTTGTGATCTACCATTGCCCATGGATGTAGCCTTAATCAATTAGGATGAACCACGTAAATCTGTGTGTTGTGCAATTGATTGTTTGTTTCCCTTTCCTTTCTTTTCATTGCTTAATTTTTCGTACCAAGTGGTATTAAATTCAATAGTTCAGTAAGGGACGAGTATGGAGATGGTAGTCAGATCCTGTGGCTGCCTCCTCATTAAGAAGAGCAAAGAAACTCTTGATGGGTCCAGACCAGTGGAGTAGAAGGGCTCTTGGTGACACCATATACTCGAGCTACTAAGAAAAAGGTAGAAAAAGACTTTTGCTCAAAGGGAAGCCCAAGCCCAACATGGAAGTTCACATTTGAGGTAGAGATTATTGGGATGTCAAGTGCGAGTAAGAATCTAACATTAGAAAAAGATGGAACAAGTGAGGGGTATTTAAGTGGAAAGGACCCATAAACCTAATGCTTTAAGGTTTTGGGTTGGAGTGTGGTGTCAAGGCCCACAAGTAAGTTCTCTCACTAGGCCTATGATGTAAATCTCCCATGAAAGTGGGCTGCCTAGATCCAACAGATGGTATCAGAGTCGATGGTTCAGTAAGGAATGAGTATGATTATGGTAGTCGGATCTTGTGGTTGTCATCCTTATATGGAAGAGCAAGGAGATCCCTATCTAGGCCCAGACCAGTGGAGTAGAAGGGCTCTTAATGATGCCATATATTCAAGTTGCTAAGAAAAAGGTAACTTTTACTCAAGGGTAAGTCTAAGTCCAACGTGGAAGTTCACACTTGAGGGGGAGATTGTTGGGATTACAGCTGTGAGTGGAATCCTACATTAGAAAGAAATGGAACTAGTGAGATATAAGTGGAAAGGACCCATAAACCTATTGCTTTAAGGTTTTGGGTTAGAGTGCAGTATTAAGGCCCACAAGTGTGTTCCCTCACTAGGCCCATGATGTAAATCTCCTATAAAAGTGGGCTCCTTAGATCCAATAAATTTATTAGTAGGTTACTCTCTTATTTTCTACTAATTATTCTCTATGAAAATATCCCACTCTCTATCGTTTGAGGTCTGAAAATGAGCTCACCTTTATAGTGACTTTCTATGGTGTTGTCATATAAATTGAATAAACCTCCAGTTATTGTAAAATTTGAATTATGTATCATTTTATGGTCTTACACTAATGATAATGAAATAACAACACTAACAATGCTAATGTTGGATAAGAGGTCGGGGTTTTTGAAGCCGTTGTTTAACTCTTTCACTTTATGAAGGTGTCAGGTGATATAATTTTGCCAGCCCCTAATTTATGTCACTTTCCTTGAGCTATTAAACTCTTGGATGATCATATTTTCTTAAAGTATCAATACATGAACAAATAATCTCAACCAGTTCAAAAGTAACCTCTAAGGAGACATATATTCAGAAGAGGATCCATAATGTAGTTCCTTTTAGTTCCACACACTCTATTTATTGTTGTGTTTAGTCCCTGCATTTCGATGGTATAAGTATGATTCTATTAATGACCATTCTGAGCAATAGGGTGAATGTCTTACCTTATTAGGTTAAATTCTCATTTACTACCAAATCTCATTGCTTATAGAACTTAATGATTTGAAGGTCATTTCTCTACTTTTGTAATTTTTTCACATTATTTCTCACTTACACAGAAGCTTATGATCTTATAATTGCTATGCTTCTTAAACGTAAAAGCAATTATTGTATTTCTAAATTCCATGGAACTGAATTTTATTTTCACTTTTTCAGAAAGTAGACAATAAGTTGCTGACACATTATGGAACTTATCATTTTATAATGGAAATCGTGAGGCAATTGTAGCAGCTAGTGTGGTTGAGGCCTTAGTATGATAACTTTTTGTTGAATCCAGATGTTTTTTTGTAAATTCAACTCAGTTCCATACAGTAAGATTTGCTTCATAGGAAATTACTTTATGAATTATGATTTAAATGATTAAATGATGCCTTTGGTTGATCCTATAGTGAAAAAACCAATAAAGTTTTTCTTCTGTCAATTGTCATCTTTTTCTTTTATATCTGAGCATGATATATCATACTTTGTTAACTGATCATTTTATTTATTATTTTATCTATAAAAGTTTTTAAAGTTGTCATTTATATTTTGTATACAAACAAATAATTATCCTTTAAAGTTATATTCTTTTTGTTGGTATAATTTAATAATACTTATATAATTTTACATTATATGTATCCAATGTTTGGTTTTATGAATTAATAATATTTTTCTACAATTGAATTTTATAATAATTAGTAAATAATTAGTAATAAAAAACATATCGATACATTATATACAAAACATAGTGTTTAATATCATAGATTAAAAATGTAACAAATAACATATTACGACATTATTAAAAAAGCATAAAAAACATTTGGTTACATTATATAAAACGAGGTAAATAATATTTGACTATGTTATGAAAAATGTAGCAAATAATATTTGCTTACATTGTAAGAAATGTAGTTAATAACATTTGGTTATGCTATAAAATACGTAGCTAATATTATATACAAAAATAAAAACATAGCCAAAGACTATTAACTACGTTTTATTTTCATTGTCAATCATTTGAGACAAAATTTTTTCCCGCCAACATTTAATTTTTAGCTACATGTTTATAAAGTTTTAGCTACTAAAATTTTTTTGTAGCTAACACTTTTTATTTATGATTTCTGAAAACATCTCCTATAGTTTTCAAATATATGGAATTGTCAACGTTTTGTTCAACAAAAGCAAAAACTTCGCAAATAACTATAGACGATGTTTTTGAAACATTTAGTTATGTTTTTTTTGTAGCCAATACTTTACTTTGTTGTAGTGCCTAGACATAATTCAAATGATACAAATACTAACATATGCTTAAGAAAAACAATGGATTTGTTGTTTACAAATAGATAGCAACGTGGGTTTTCGTTTAGAGCATATTTTCCAAGGCATAGAACACCAATAATTTAGTTGATACACATGAAGGTTATTTGTGGATTGTTAAATACCTAAAAAGAGAGTTGAGGGCCTTTGGGGACATGATTTGAATTCTGGATGGAATTGCATGCCAATACAATAAAGGTGACTAGAAAGCTCCAAAAATTGTAAATGAAAAGTGCTAACTTTTCATCTGCTTCAAAGATTGATTTCTTCTAAACATATAGTAACACGAGTTACCCAATCCCAAAAAATTCAGTTGTCTAAATAGGTATAGTAGGAGCCAGTTAATCTAAAACTAATAGTAGGTAGGTTCATTAGAAATGTTTTTAACTAAAATAGGGAGAAACAATTGGGTAATAAATTCAAACTTATTCCCTAAAAGACTATTAGAAAGCAATTTAAGGTTAGATTAGTTATTTTATCAAGCCTTTAGTGTTCTTGTGTTGATTTTATTGTTATATGTAGTAAAATCAGTCAAATGATTATGCTAGAAACAATCAAAGTAGTGATCTAGTCCACTAAGTGTTTGTTGTTATATGTCAATGAGATGTTAGCAAAATTAGGAGTAATGCCCACTTGGGGTTAACAACTAGGTGAAATATCTTTATTTAAGCACCCGTTACTAAGTTATTTAGTGGAGATAATTCAATTCAATATAATGGCTTCCTCAATTCAAATTTACGTTGATCTTTAAATGAGTTTGACGTAGCACTATCCTAACAAGTGTGATGTTATAGATGATGTTAGGGTATAATTAGTGGTTGTTTCAATTATGTCATTTTCCATTTTAAAAATTCATTTTAGTAGTACTCTATCAAACTCATCTCAAATTGTTTCTATCTTTACTAGTTTTAACTACTAGTTTTGGCTTATAAAGATGAGAACTCTGCTTATGTATTATGATTTATAGGATCTTATTGAAAATGTATATAATGATCATGTAGATGCACAAAGGTTGACTGCAACTCAACTTCCTAAATTGAAAGAGAAGAAAAGAAGGATGTCAAAGTTTTAATCTTGATCTAGCAAACACTAAATGATGCCATTTTTCCATGGGTAATGGCTACTACAATATCAAAGAAAGCTTGAGACCTACTTAAAGAAGAATATAAAGGAACTAGTAAAATAGTGACTATGAAGTTACAGATGATGCATCAACAATTTGAGAATATAATGATGAAACCATTTGAGTCCATTCAAGAGTTTACTCAGTAATGAACCAAATTAGATCCTTCGAGGAAGAACTGATAGACCAGACAACTGTTGAGAGGATTTTGTAAGGCCTTCTTTCTAAATTTGATCATGTTATTCCTATCACAGAAGAATCTATCTAACTATTCTCTTTATAAGTGACAATTAAGTCAATGAGCCTAGTTTGGTTTGACATTTTTGGGTTAAGCTTAAACTAAAATTTTAGATTTTAGGCCTCGAGCAATCCAAAGCCTAAAATTTATAAGAAAATAATAACATTTTGAGTAAAATGACATTATTTTCTATTTTAAATAAAAATAAAAATGGGTTAATGTAGCACTCCACTCTCATAGGGCATATCCCTGACCATATGGATGGTATTCAAGAACATACTCTATGAGGGTGGCATGCTAACACAGTCAATAATCGATCTCATTATAAGATTCTCAAAACAATGCACGCATATGCGAAAAACCAATAATCAATTTCGACCTATTTTATTCATAAATAGTTTCAATCACAAGAGTTACAATCATTATACAACTTATAAGAATTTCACTAGTCATTTGTGCCCATTTGAGATACAAAACATTTTATTCATAATGAATGATTTTGTAATGTAACGACATTATGAATCTGAAATGGGCCCAAGTGACTAGTGAAACTCTGATGAGTTGTATAATGATTGTAACTCTTGTGATTGAAAATGTTTATGAATAAAACAGGCTGAAATTGATTATTGGTTTTCTTTATATGCATGCATTATTTTGAAAATTTTGTAATGAGATTGGCTGTTGACTATTCTAGCATGCCACCCTTGTAGAGTATGTTCTTGAATACTGTCGGTATATTCCGGGATATGTCCTATGAGAGTGGCATGCTACAATTTGGTATCAGAGCCTAGATTTAGTATCTTACATGGGTGTTTTTTGAAATATGTGTCAAGTTACATGCATTTTAGACATGTCATAGTATGCAATAGCAATTAATCCCCAGTTTAAGTCGCATTTACACGAGTCACACGCATGAGCATTCGTTAAGAATTTAAGCTGTTATAAGCAATAAAAAAATGATGAATTGTCAGAATGTGAGAAAATGAAAGTTTGTGGATATTTGGAAATGAGAAATAGTATAAGGTTAGATATGATAGATAAAGATTCAATGCATTTGTATTGGTGATGTATTGTTGAATATGACATCAATATTATATTGTGGTGATATATCCCCGAATGTGATATAGATTGAACACATTGTTTTGAATTGATTAAGGAAAGCAGTGCTATAAATATAAATGACGATATTTAAAGTGTACAAGCTAAGTTGAAAGAAAATAAAAATTTCTATTACTTTGAGAGGTTGAACTTAAACTTGAAATGGTTGTTGATTAATGTGACAAGAGTTACAATCCACAAGAATATGTTAGTGAAATTAAGAACATAATTTCAGGATGATTATGTATTTATAATTCTCAATTGATTGTGAACATACGTATGTATGACAATATAATGGTAATTGGAAGATGAGATAATGATAGAGATATATGTAAAAGTTGTCAAGGTTAAGTTGATTTGTTATTGTGAGTGCATATCTAATAATGGGATCACTATGACAAGTGAGAATATGCGTGGAGATAATATAGGAAGCAAATGAGTGCATGAATAATTCATTATAATGTGTCCAATAATCAAATTCACGTGTGTGTATGCTAACATTATGCATAAGCATGAAATGCAATTTTTTAATCTCTCATTGCTATTTTTCAATTACAGAAATCTAGGGTTTTGACCCTTAGTATGGAAATAGGATGTGACAGCAAGTTGAAATTTGGGTTAGGCCTAGGCCCCAAGTAGAAATTTTCGAACCTCTCCAATATCATGAGTAGTGAATGAATATGACAAAAAAAAACACATGTCCAATAAGCTTTTCAATCAAAGACTGATTTGAGGAGAATTTCAAATAGCTCAGGTCATGGAAACTCAAATTTAGGTCATGGCAGATCATCTCGTGGAAGAGAAAGAGGTAAAGGATGAAGCAATGGCCATCAAAGAAACTCTAATAGAATTATCTATTTCTTCTCATTTTTCATATTATGGAAAATCAAATCATGAAGATAAAGATTGTAGTTATAGAGGGAAGAATAGGTAAAAAATCTCTTTTATGTTATTATTATAAAAGACCTAGTCATATTGAGAAATATTGTTATAAAAAGACTACAGATTAGTCTAATTCATATGAAGAAAAGGATAGTTAATAAGAAAACATGTTTCTTGCCAACCTATTTGCTCATGATGACAATGTTAAAAATATTTAGTATCTTAATAGTGGTTGTAGTAATCACATGACTAACAACAAAAAATCTTTTGTTAAAATTGACAAGTCCTTAAGAAATTGAATTATCACTGTGAAGATAAATTTTGGACAAAACATTTTGCATGATGTTATACATTTTCCTGGCTTAATACATAATTTAATCAATGTGGGTCAATTGATGAGGAAACACTACTATGTTGTATTTGATAATGATGAATGCATTGTATAAGATAAGAAGGGCATGAACTTACTCAACTATTCTAAAATGGGAAAAGATAAGATGTATCTGATTGTATTTTCCAAAATTTAATTAATGATGATTCCTTATTTTGGCATCAAAGATTTGGTCACTTTAACTTTGATAAACTGACTTTATGAAGAAAGAAGAATATGGTGGATTATCTTCCAAACATCAACATTAAAAGGTATTTTTATGAAGCTTGTATTTATAAGAAGCATAATCAAGAGAAGTTTTAAAAAATGAGCTCTTGGAGAGTTTCAAAGCCTTGGATGTTGGTTCGTATAGACGTGTGTGGTCCAATACAAACACCTTCTTTAAGTAGAAGTAAATATTTCCTAACTTTCATTTATTATTTTTAAATAATTTGATGGGTATATTTTCTAAAAGAGAATTCATAAGTATCAAAATGTTTTAAAAAATGTAATGGGATGATAAAGAACCAAAGTGGTTACCTTCTTAAAAAGCTTCACACTAACTATGATGATGAATTCACTTCCATATATCTTAACAATTTTTACATCAATCATGACATCTAAAGGTAACTTATAGCAAGATATACTCCTCAGTAAAATAAAGTTGCTGAGCAAAAAAACAAAATTATTGTTGATGCATCCAAAAGTATGCTGAAAAATAAAAATCTTCCAAAAAAAAGTTATGGGATGAAGCTTTAAGTGTTATTGCTGATCTTCTCATCTAGTTTCTAACTAGAACTATTAAAAAAATGACTTCTTATGAAGCATAGCATGGTCGCAAACCCAATATAAGTCATTTGAAAACCTTTGGTTATATTTCTTATGCCTTTGTCTCAACTAAATTAAGGTGAAAGCTTGATGAAAAGAGTGTTAAATGCATTTTTGTTGGCTACAACAAAGAAACTAAAGGCTATTGACTTTATGATCCTATTTCAAAGACATTAATTATTAGTCATGATGTGGTATTTATAAAAATGAGGCATAGATTTGGGAAGAAGTTTATTCATAACTCATTGACACAATAAAGATTAGTAATATTGAGATCAACTGCCCACAAAAATTTTCATTATCATCACCGGAATCATCTATAAGAAGGGTAAAAAGTCTTGTTGAAATTTATCAATCATATGAATATGCTTGTTTGGAATCAGATCCTAGTAGTTATGAACATGATACAAAAAAAGAAGAAGAATGGTGTATGGTTGTAGTCGAAGATATAAAAAAATTACAAAAAATAAAAAATAGACCTTGGTGGATCTACTAAAAGGGGAAGATGCAATTAGTCTGAAATGGATTTACAAGTCCAAGCTCAACAGATAAGGTTCTTTGAAAAGAAATAAAGAACAACTGATGGACAAAGGATATGCACAAGTTCCAAGTATTGATTTCATTGAAACTTATCCTCTAGTTGCTTGTTTTGACACTGTTAGAACACTTTTGCTTTAGTTGTCCATAATGACTAGGCAATCTATCAAATGGATATAAACCATCCTTTTTTTTAATATTGATCTATTGGAGGATGTGTATGTTAAGTAGCCTTAAGGCTTTGTGATCAAAGATCAAGAACACAAAGTTTATGAATTGAACAAGGCACTCTATGGGCTTAAATAAGTGGCTCAAGCTTGGTATAATAAAATCAACTTATTTTTCCTAGAAAATTTTTCAAAAGAGTGCTAACGAGCCTACTTTGTGTTTTAAATAACACAACACAACAATTAGTTCTTGATTGTTTTCTTATATGTTGATGACATGGTTTATACTAGAATTTTGTCTCAAATGGTGAAAATGTTTAAAAGGTCCACGATGCACAATTTTGAAATATTAGATTTAGGTTCCTTACATTATTTTTTGGGAATTGAAGTAATGCAATATTTAAATGAAAATTTTATTTGTCAAAAGAAATATACAGTTGATTTGTTAAAAAGAGTAGGAAAGGATAATTGCTTACCAATCAAGACTCCATTGAACATAAATGAAAAGTTGTCTTTGAATGATGGAGCAAAAAATGTTGATGTGAAATTGATTAAAAGCATTGCGAGAATTCTCATGTATCTTACTCATACAAAGCTTGATATAACTTTTGTTTTAAGTCCCATTGTTAGGTTTATGCATCAACTAAATAAGAATCACTTGGAGGTAGTGAAAAGAATTCTTTGTTATGTACAATGGACTTCAATTTTGGCATAAATTATTCAAAAGGCAATTCGAATACTCTTGTTGCTTTTACTGATAGTTATTGGGCATCTTTTACATATAATAGAAAAAGGCACAACAAGTTATGTTATTAGTCTTAGTTCAAGAGCTATTTCATGATCCTAAAGAAGTAGCAGAGCTCAACTCTTTTAAATACTAAAGCAACAACAATAATAACTTATCATGTGGTTTGGCCAAAAGGAATCTTAGAAGATTTGAAGTAATAAAACAATGGAGCCATTAAGATATTTTTTGACAACAAATTCACAATTGCAATGTCAAGAAATCCAATTCAACAAGGTAGAACAAAATATGTTGAGGTTAAGCATCGTTTTATTCAAGAGTTGATTGCAAAAGGTGTTGCAGAGCTACAACACATCAATATAGAAGAACAACCAACATATATTCTCATAAGGCCTCAGTTGAACCAAAAGTTAAGAAGTTTCTTCCATGATGAGTGTTGAAGAATTGAAAACCTCTTTGAATTAAGAGAAGGAATGTTAAAGGTTGGATTAATTATTTTACCAAATTGTTAGTATTCTTATTATTTTGATCTTGTTATTAGTTTTGGTAGGATCAATTAAGTGTGTATGGTAGAAAGAGTCAGGTAGTCTAACAAGTGTTTGTTGTTACATATCAATGAAAAATTAGCAAAATTAGGAGTAATGGCCGTGTAATGTTAACAACCAATTGAAATGTCTCTATTTAATTAAGTACCAGCTAGTGAGTTATTCGGTGGAGATAATTGAAGTAAATAAAACTTGCTTTCTCGATTCAAATGATACGTTGTTCTTTCAGTGGGTTTCATAATGCAACATCGTAACAAAAGCGTACATCCATCACATTCCTGTTTCATCCTTCCCAACAAACTTAAGGCCATTTTCTTGTAGAACTCTAACTGCATCGTGATTTACATGGACCATGAATACAATTTATCTTCCATGGAGAATTGTAAGATACTAGATGAGTTCCAACTTCTCTCCAAATCATTCAATAATCCTCATATCTATGTCCATGCCTCTCATCTTTGTACTATATTACTATACCTAGCAAAGAAGTACAATAAACAAAAAAAAAATACAAATATAGAACTACAAATGACGTAAATCATAAGCATGATGATCTGCCTGGCCCTGGAGCAGCTATCTCAAACAAATTGTTAAGGTAATACATCACAAAACGTCATACGGAATCATGAACATGTATCTTGGGTAATATGTGTCGAAACGTTTTGTGGTAATTTGATCAGGGGTCTGCAATTGTGTTTTTGAGGTCTGCACTACATATATATTCTTCATCCCTGTGTTTTAATGTTAAATTATAAGCAATACGCAGTTGATGTTGGACCCCGAACTTTTCTTAGAAGATTAGAACTAATAAATGAGAAATGTGGATAGATTCATATTTTGTTTTGGTGCTTTTTTGGATAAGAGATTTTGAAATGAGAAGAAGTAAGGTGAAAGTCAGAAGCAGAATGAAAGCAAAAATGAAGTTGAATTTGTGTAGTAAGTTGTTGAAGGATATGTATATAGGTGTATGTTCTATCATTGGTGTTCATGATTAATCATGGACTATATTTTCTGTATGGATGATATTGATTTGAAATGGAGTTGATAATGAGTAGTAAATGAAGTAGAAAAGGTGATCTTTGTATGAGTTGTGCTAAGGAAAGATTGTGAAACAAAATGGGGGTTGATCTAGAAAATGTTCTCGGAGTATGCTTCAGTCTTTTAGCTTCAACTTTTTTTTCATCTACATTAAACCAAAGACATATGGCTACATTTCTTATGAAGACATCGAATTTAAATTCTATCTTTAAGAATCTCAAAATTTGTCATGAAATTGAGAATTGGGTGCAGTACATTGGATGAATGTAAATTTATGATCTGAATTCGAGGGCAATTCTGGATCGATCTAGGCTGTATTAGAGAAAGTTTCTTCTTAGAAGTTGTAGGTCTTTCTTTTAGCTTTCCAACGATATATAGTATGAAATTTTTTGGATTTCTAGGCTAAAAGTTATGGTCCTCATAAAGGAAGATGTATCTTCTATCTTTTCGCTTCTTCTATGTTTTGCTTCTTCTGTGTTTCTTTCGTGATGACGTCATCTTCTTCTGTGTTTTGCTTCTTCTGCCTTTTTACTTCTTCTGTGATGATGTCATCTTTTTCTGTGTTTTGCTTCTTCTGTATTTTGCTTCTTTTATGATGATGTCATCTTCTTCTGTGTTTTGCTTCTTTTGTCTTTTTGTTTCTTCTGTAATGATGTCATCTTCTTCAATGTTTTGGTTCTTCTGTTTTTTTCACCTGACCTATCTTCTGTTCCATTTTTGACCCTTCTAATGATAGAATTTGTCTTCAAGGTCTTCATAAAAATTGTAGATCTTGAAGTTCTCTTTCGAACCATATAAAGAACACCTTAATCCGATATCTGTAGGGAAAGTTATAACAATTTTCCCACTCCTTCTAT
>JAOSBK010000204.1:3529210-3550450 GCA_027568895.1 Erythroxylum shatona
AGGAGACCGTAAAAAAGAAACGTAAAAAACGTAAATAATTGAGCCCACATCCCACGTTCTTCATACTTAGGCTCCACGTCCTCAACAGGTGGGTGTATCGCACTAATCAATATTTCAATCTACATGACATCCCTTTTGACCAACGTATACCCATTGCTTCCTTACATATGGACGGACCAATGTTATCTTGGTACCATTGGATGTATGTCAATGGTCTCTTGTCCACTTGGGCTACTTTTATTGAGTCTTTGTCTTGTCGTTTTGGACCTTCTCTCTATGATGACCTAAGGAGAGCTTTGGTTAAGTTACAGCAGACGAACACCGTTTCGGAATATCAAGCTGCTTTTGAGGCATTGTCTACTAAGGTGTATGGGCTTACTAAGCCTTTTTTGGTCAACATCATTATTTCTGGACTCAAACCAGAATTGAAACGTGAGTTGCAGATTGCTCAACCCCTTTTCCTTCAGCATGCTATTTCTCTCGCTAAGTTACATGAAGCCAAGTATAATGAACTTCGAGCCACCTCTAAGCTAACTTGGACCAAACCGTCTCCTTACCCCCAACCAAAAAAAATCCATATCCGTAAGTTATCCAATGAAGAAATGTAGCAGAGAAGAGCTCAACAACTTTGCTATAATTGTGACGAGAAATTTGTGTGGGGCCATCGCTGTAATAACAAATTTCTCATAATATCCTTCGAGCATGATTGTCTAGAGGAAAACATCCTTCCATTGATGACTCACCAGTTGATACCATTGAGACTATTGTAAGAACACTCCACTGGAGCCACCTAAAATTAGTTATTTAGCCTTATTTGATTCGGGGCTCTTTAGGACTTTTCGACTTACTGGACAATGTGTAGGCCAGATCATTCAGGTTTTGGTGGATGATGGGGCAACGAATAATTTTATTCATCCTAAGCGTTTAGGCCTTCCAGTCACACCATGCCCTGGGTTCTTTGTCCAAATGGGTAATGGCAATCGGTTATGTTATTCTCATGTCTGCAAACAGATCCAACTGACTTTGCAACAACACTATTTTATCATTGATATTTTTGTGCTACCCATTAAAGGAGCTGAGTTAGATCTGGGGTTACAACGGCTTTACTTGCTCAGACTTGTGCTCAAGAATTACCAAACCTAAATCATGCAATTTACATGGAACCAGCAACCAATTACCCTTTATGGTGAAAACCCTCCAAGCCCCTCTTCGATGTCCTTGCACCAGCTTACCAAAATTCACCACTCTGACTAAGCGACATCATACCTTTATTTACTCCAGCCATGTTACCAACTCTCTATTTCCCAAGTTATCAGAACGCCACCTGAAATTCAAGTTGTTCTAGATCAATACCCTCAGGTTTTTCAAGCTCCTACTAGCCTTCCCCCATCTAAATCGTTTAACCATCGTATCCACCTTCTACCAAACTTCTAACCAGTCAACTCAAGCCCTATAGATACCCCCATTTCCAAAAGAGTGAAATAGAGAAACAAGTGGTTGATGTGCTCAAACAGAGCATCATTAAACCTAGCACCAATTCTTTTTCATCTCTAATGCTCCTTGTCAAAAAGAAAGATAGCACCTGGTGATTCTGTATTGACTATCGTTCACTGAATTCCATCACTATTAAGGACCAATTTCTGATCCCCACAATCGACAAGTTAACAGATGAACTTCATGTGCTATGATCTTTTCTAAACTAGATTTGATGACAGGTGACCATCAAATTAGGATGCATGACCAGGAAACCTACAAGACAATGTTTAGGACTCATGAAGGCCATTATGAATTCCTAATTATGCCATTTAGCTTGACAAATATCCTAGCCACCTTTTAAGGAGCCATGAACACCATTTTCAGGCTATATTTACGTAAATTTGTAATTTTTAATGACATTTTGATTTTTAACAGGTGTTTAATTAAGCATGTCTAACACCTCAAACTGGTTCTACAGACACTAAAACATCATCACTTCATCACTAAACTACTCAAGTGTGTTTTTGGTGCCACAAGCATTGACTACCTTGGACACATAGTGGACCAAGAAGGCCTCAATCCTGATTAAAACAAAATTCATGCAATGGTTTAATGGCCCTTACCCTAGATAGTTAAGGAATTACGAGGGTTTTTGGGACTTACTGGGTATTACCACCGCTTCATCAAATCCTATGCTGTCATTACAGCACCACTCATAGTTTTGCTGAAGCATAACTCTTTTCAGTGGACTGAAGCAGTTGATCTTGCTTTCTAACAACTCAAATCTGCCATGTGCTCTGCTCCTGTCTTGGCCTTGCCCAATTTCGATCAAGCTTTTGTTGTGGAAATCGATGCTTCAATGAAGGGGATTGACGCGGTCTTGAACCAGGACAAACACCCTATTGCCTTTTTCAACAAGAAGTTAGGCCCCCATATGAGCAAGAGCTCTACCTATTCCAGAAAGCTATATGCGATCCTCAAATGGCGTGAGTACCTACTGGATAGGAAATTCCTTATTTATACTAACCATCACAGCCTCAAAGACCTAATGTAGCAAGTAATCTAGACCCTAGAGTAGCAGTATTACATAAGTAAGCTCTTAGGCTTTGACTACGCAATTCTTTATCAAGTAGGAAAGAAAAACAGACCTGCGAATTCCCTCTCTTGTTCCTTTGCTGTAGTGCTCCTTTTGGAGGTTAGACAAGTTCTCAACATTGTGGATGACATTAGGAAAGAGAATCAAGCGTCTCTGAAGCTTCAAGAATTGCACAGTGTTTACCATCTTGGTCATCTTCCTGAGGACTATCAGCTTGTCAATGGAATTATGTTATATAAAGGAAAACTCCTCTTGGCTTCGGGTTCCCCCTTCGAAACACTCTCCTCCATGAGTTCCACACTACCAAGCTTGATGGACATGCTGATATTCTAAAGACGTACATGCAAATCAGCCAGAAATTTTGGTGGCCTAAGCTTCAGAAGGACATTATTGCTTTTATCAAAGAGTGTCCAACCTGTCAGCAGGTGAAATACTGCACTAGCCCGCTAGTTGGTCTTTTGCAACCTTTACCTCCTCCAAGCCATATATGGGAGGACTTAACCATGGATTTCATTACGGGATTACCTTCGACCAAAGGTTTCACTGTCATAGTGGTAGTAGTCGATAGATTAACAAAGTTTGCTCACTTCGCTGCTCTACCTAGTTCCTTTAATGCTTCAATGGTCACACATAAATTCGTTGATATGATTGTTCATCTCTATGGCTTTTCGAAATCAATCACCACTGATCGAGACCCACTTTTTGTGAATTAGTTCTGGGCCAAATTATTTTCCATTAATGGCACTACTCTTCAACGATCCACCGCCTACCACCCACAAATGGGCGACCAATTAGAAGTTGTCAACCAAACACTCCAACAATACCTCCTCTGTTTTGTGCATGAATTTTCCCACATGTGGCTGCAGTATTTACCATAGGCAGAATTATGGTACAATGCCACCTATCATACATCCATCGGAATGTCACCATTTAGGGCTCTCTATGGCTATGAAATGCAGCATGTTCCCGTATATATGCCAGGTATCACCAATATTGAGTCCTTTGACACTCAATTAAAACACCGTAATGAGCTCCTCAGGTTCCTCAAACAACAATTGAAGCAAAAAGCAGATAGACACAGATAGGAAATCCACTTTAACGAGGGGGATATGGTCCTAGTGAAATTACAACCCTTTCGACAGCACTTATTGACCTCGAAGTGCAATTAGAAGTTGGGATTGCGATATTTTGGCCTTACAAAGTGGCTCATGCAATTAATCATATTGCTTATAAATTGGAATTACCTGCTGGGAGTCGCATTCACAGTATCTTCCATGTCTCTTTCATTAAGTGCTTCCATGGACAACAACCCACCAGATTCACCACTCTACCTCCATCTACTATCGGTTATAACCCTTTTTGGAGCCATTGGTAGTGGTGGACAGTCAAATTCAAATGCTCCCCAAAGGTCAAAAGGAAAAACATATATTAGTGCAGTGGCGGGCTGCAACTCGAGTCCTCCGCTTGAGAGGATTTGATCTAGTTTAATAAAGACTATCCTGACTTGGACCTTGAGGGCAAGGTCCAATTCGAGGAAGGGAGTGATGATATGGTCCAAAAGGAGTAGGAGAATTCTAACGAGCAAGAAGAGCCCAATGAAAGTACGGATCCAATAGAAGGATACAACAAGGAGAAGGAAACCACTGAATATGGCCTAGTTCCTCTAAGGCTTAGCATTAGAGTCAGGCACGTACCAGCCAAGCTTAAGGGATAATTGCAGTAAAAATAAATAAAAGCACATGGATGAGTGGGAGGTAGTTATAGTGAGAGAAAAAAATAACTATTTATACAGCTGAATAGAGCTGATTGGGTGAGGATGAGAATATATTGGAGCTTGTAAGGGATTTCAAAAGGGGAGAAAAAAGAAAATTGTAGAGATTGGTCTTCTCTTCCTTCTCCTGTTCTCTTCTTAATTTCTAGCGTATCACATTCACAATAAAAAGAGCAGTATAATTTTCTACTAATGGTGACAATATTTGGTGTTGTTTGCACCTAAATTAAATTATAAATTCTTGCAATATAACAAATATAGTATAGGAAAGTAGGGATCGATCCTACAAAAAATTCTAGCTTGTTAATGCTTATGAAAGAGATATTTAAAGAAATGAGATTATAATGATACGAAATTTTATGATGAAGAAAATAAATTAAAATCTCTAATAATAAAAAGAAAATTAGAAATAAAATAAATATTGATTTACAGATGTTTCCACCGTTGAAACTATGATTGATGATTGATACAAAAACTAATTATTTCATCTATCATATATATGATGTGATTTTAAATACCTATTTTTCTTAAGATTAGTTATTCAAAAATACGTAATTCAATTAACATTTGTTGTTTAATAACTTTAGATGTGATAAAAATGAATCAAACAATAGATTTACGAAAAGAAAGACCACTAAAGCAAGATAACATAACATCCATGGTTTGCATTTAATTTAGCTAAACGATTTTCTTAAAAGTTAATAATTTCTAACGATACAAATTAAAAACTCCTAGCTGCTATAAAAATTGAAAAAATTAAACTTTTATGTATTCTATATTTATTTAACAAATGATGATTTTAATCAATTAGCTAATTGCGCATAATAGAAGTTAATAAAAATAATAAAAACAAAAATTCTGAAAACAATTTAATATACAAATGAATGAAACACTTAATAATAGGAATGAATGAAACGCTTAATAATAGGACTCAATTATCTCTCAATCTACAAAGCTCTAAAGGCTTCTACTCCCTTCATGAACAAAGAAGATTAGCTAACAGTGGCTATAACTACTACTAACATCTAATGCAGGAAAACTACTCTAAAGTTTACTAAAGAGAGGAAAAGAAAACTTTGTGAAAAGCTGGAAAGTTGAGATGAAAAACTTGGAATGCCTCTGTTCCTTTACTGTTGGTCTTATTTATAGCCACTTTAATCTTATATTTCGTTGTTGTTGAGATATTTTTATTATGATTCTTTGGCTCCCACAAATCATAACTTTATTTATTGTCATCTAGACCTGATCAAGATAAAATATAAACAACTTTGACATATTTTTCTTGTAAATTTGAAGTCTGAAAGTTGTAATTTTTATTACATCTAATATTCATTAGAGTGGTTGTTAGCTTTATCTTTCCAACTACACCTTATTTTATGGCATTTTGATTTATTTAAGTTTTAGATTTTACAAAGGTCATTTGAAGTCAAAAGATAACCTAATCTTTAAGGTATAATTAATAATCAATTATTGTCAGAAAATGCTAGGCCATTTCCTTTCAGTAACAATTCAACTAAAGTTGTTAGTTTGTTAACACAAAGGAAGAGGAAGTGGAAGATAGAGACCATCTTTGTATGCTAGAAGTGGAAGATAGAGACTATCTTGTCTTCCTTTTTGCATTTTCTAAAGTAGTATGGAGCAAGATTTTGCATATAATTCTAGGTAACAACTATATATATGATTGGGAACATAATTTGAACTGGGCCATTCAAAGCTCTAAGAAGAGAATCTCAAATGCTATACTCTATAAAGTAGCTTTCACCACTACTAGCTACACTCTTTGGAAGGAGAGAAACAGCAGAAGATTACCAACTCAGAAGAAGGCAAGTACCAGCTAGCTGACAAAATCATTAAATAGAATAGAGCAACAATCTTTGTTAAAAATTTGCAGCATACAATTACTCCTAACATGGTATCTAAATGGAAATTTAACTTGCTAATTTGTTGATTTTGAATTATCCCCCATAATGTTGTATTAGTTTTGTTTATTGTAATGAAAAATTTATTTTTCAAAAAAATCTAAAATGATCAACTATAATGGTCTTATCATTACTCTTTCACTATTTTATCATATCTAAAAAAAGCATTCCTTATATTTTGGATCCAACTTCACGATTTCTTTTCCATTATACATCTTATACAAAGACTTCTAAATATATGAAAGTTAGAATAATCCCTTAGCTTTCCATTTACGTCTTCATGGGTATCTTCAACTCACTTGCAATTGATAGAATATGATTCGCTATATAATAAGCAATATTGGCTGCTTCTATAGAAAAGGCCTTATCTAGGTTTGTAACTCTTAATATTACTTTTGTTCTTTCTAAAAGAGTTTTGTTCATCCATTTTACCACTATTTATTCTAGGAGTATATACAACAATAAATTTTACTTTGATACCTTCTTACTTACAAAATGCATCAAATTCATAGTTAGTATGTTCTCTTATATTATTTATCCTTAAATATCTGTTCTTTTTTTTACCATGATCAAATTTAACAAGTGTTTTGAAAACTAAGAAAACTTATGCTTTTCTCTTGATATAGCACACCCAACACCTCCTGGAATAATGATCAATAAAGGAGACATTGTACTTTTCTCCTTCGAATGGTGGAACTTATGCTTATTTCAAAATGGAGTGTGGCAAACTAATATGACACCTGTATGATCTAAACTATATCAACTTCATTTGTAGGTCTTGATTTCTCCAAACTTTATGCTAAACTGCATATGTTAAACTGCAATAGAGAAATCTTGTTTTTTCTTTCCGAATACTAAATAACATTAGAGAAAACTTGCTCCCTCTCACCAAATGCTAAACTCCGCTAGAGAAAACCTTCATATTCTTTAACTGAATGTTGAACTGCATTAGAGAACCATTATGGGATTAACAACTTATATCCCCTATGTCATGTTAAAATTCATAGATATCTGTACTAAACTGTATGTGTCTCAATGATATAGGTTCAAGGTCAATCGATATATATGCCTAATGACCTCTAAAATGCTTAAGATATACAAAAATCTCAAGACTTTCACTTATATTATGATAATATGTGATAACACATATTATTGAGGATAAACGATGATTATCTTTATTGATGAACCACGTTACTATCATAATACAATAAAATGTACAAATGTACAAATGTACATGGAGCAATGATAATGACCCCTTAACTAATAGTGTTTCAGGACTTCAAAACAACAATACTATATACTTGTTTTCCAAACACAAGTTGGCCATGTCCTTTAGTTAAAAGATTAGTTAGCATTTCCTCAATCCTAAAATGCTCCAAACTTTAATGTCACCTTTTCTGTATCGACTCCTTTATGGTCAAATATTTGACTTCCAAATGCTAAGACCCCATGATATTCTACATCGTTGTTATTAAAAAACACAATAGCAAGATTATCACAGTACAACACAGATAACTCAAAAATCAAGTTTATGAGCAAACCATCTGCAAAGCAACCCCATAACATGAACTTCGCGTACATAGTAGAGGAAGTCACACGTGTCTCCTTGACACTCTTCCGTGACATTGTACCATCTACAAACTTAAGAATGTAACCTTAGGTGGACTTTCGATCATTCAGACACATAGTTAAAACCTGGACTCCCTACAAGGATTAGACTATTGACTTTTCTATATGTCAACGTATAATCCTTGGTTCCCTTTAAGTATCTCAACACTAACTGAATTGCAATCCAATGGTCTAATACCTAGGCTAACCAGATATTGACCAAATAGTCTAACAACAGATGAAATGTCCCTCCTAGTACACCCCTTGGTATATATTAGGCTACCAATCGCACTAGAATACAAAACATTCCTCATAACCTCTCTCTTTACTTCATTCTATAGACACTATGCTAAAGGTAATCTCTCATTATGAGAGATTGGTTGACAGGCTTATAGTTAACTGTATTAAACCTTTTGTATCACTCGCTCAATGTATGCACTCTATAAGAGGCCTCATAAGTGTTGAGATTTGTCCTGATAAATTTGCATATCTAGGACAAAAGATGCTTTACCAAGGTCCTTCATATTGAAATGCTTGGCCAAAAGTTGTTTAATCCCATGCAATATGGTCAAGTTATTCATTGCAAGCAATATATCATCCAAATGTAATAATAGGAAGATAACTTTGCGCCCATGACCTTATAATACAAGCATCTTTTGATTTTATTCTTCACAAAGTTAAAAAAGGTCAAAACCTTATCAAATGTAAGCTACTACTTTCGAGAGGTTTGATGTAAAACATATATTGATTTGCTTAACATAAAAACCATGTCATTTCCTTCTAGATCCTGAAATCCCTCAAGTTGTTCTATATAGACCTCTTTATAAAGGTCTTTATTTAGTAAAAGCGATTTTGACATCCATATGATATAACTCTATATCATTATGAGCTATAATTGTCATAATCACTCAAAATGTATCCTACGAGAATATGAAAGAGAAGGTAACTCAAAGTCAAACCTTTCTCCCTGGGTGAACCTTATTACAACTGAGCAAGCTTATAAATCGTTGAACTTTATCTTGAAATCCTTAGGTCTTGAAACTCATTTACAACTGACAGGTTTGCAATTTTGCTGCAAATCAACTAGCTCCCAGACCTTACTATGCTTTATGGTTTGCATTTGATCAGTCATTGCATCCCACTACAAATCTACATTGGGTCCAAAAACAACTTCTATATGAGTAACTAGATCCACAACATGTTTAACATCATTGTCCTTTTCACCAAATAGACTATATAATCAGATAGGATAGCAAGTCATCTCACTCTAGTAAATCTACGAAATTGCATTGGATCTTGTACCCCTAAGAACCTCTATGTGTACAGGTATAGGTTCTTATTCCTGTATAGGCATGGTACTAAGAACTAAATTCACTAGGTCTAACTGTATAAGTAGCGGGTACATAATAACTGTAATATCCTTTATGCTATCATCTGAAGGGTCAAAAGGCCCACTATCATCATAGATACTATATTCCAGAAGGTTAGTTGCTTATGGTTCCATTATTCTGGTCCCTCATTCTCTACAAGAAAATTTGTAGTTTTAAAGTGGTCAGGATATTTCACTAAATAGGAATAAGAGAAACAAGCGTGCAATTTATCTTTATAAGGATTATATTACTTTAACAGGGCAGCCCCATGCACGAATGTGTACAAGGTTAGGTTTCTACCCTTCTATATAATCAAGTAGATTAGTTTTATCTTCCATTGACTTCTACATGTTCTTTAAAGTGCGGTTATGCCCTTCAGCAGCACATCATTTTGTTCAGGACTACTCAGCATAGCGAACTAAGTCAGTTTTCTAACTGATTCCATATATCTAGCAAATGGACCTTTTTATGTCGTGATCATGATAATCTCCTCTACGGTCAAATTTGACTATCTTGATGAATTTTCCCAATCGATTTTCAACTTTGAATCTTTAAGAAAGAACACATAAACTGTAATGGGAATAATCATCGACAAATGTCAAAACACATCTAAAATTGCACAATGCAATTGTATAAGGTCTTCTGATAGCCGTCTATATTAGACTTAATAAGCCAGAACCACAAGTTGACCTCTTTATCCTTATTTCAGTCAACTTACCCCTGCAACAGTCAACACATGTTTCCAGATCATCATAATATAAAATTAAGAAAATGATTTCCTTAATCAATCTTTCAACCCTAACTCTAGAAATGTGGCTTAACATTTATACCAAAACATATGACTTATCTTTTATCAGGATCATCTTTCTATACTTGTTTGGCAAGATACGAAGAAGCATATATCTAATTTGGGGTAAGACACATTCTATACTAGTCATAAAATAAGAAAGTTGTACCATTATCTCTTGCATTAAACAACAACTGTATAACAAAAGCATTAATTACAAAACATTAACCTTCTTTGTTCAAAATTGATACAAAGATCATATATAAAATGTGTCACGTAAAACCAAAATGAACCTTGTAGCAAGACTCAGTAGATACATCCCCCATAGATATTACATTCGCTTCTTTATTGCTATCAATCATCAGTTTCTCCCTCCCCTTATTTGGCTCCATCCTGGATATGAACCCTTACATTGTGGAAGCACCATGATTAGATGCTCCACTTTTTAGTCACCTAGAGCTTAATATGATTATTGCCAAATTAGATTCATAAATTGATAAGTCAAGGAGTTATCTGATGGTCTAAGTATTTCATTCTAGGCCTTATATTGTAGGCTTCTTTTTGTCCACAGGACCTTTATGAGCACTAGATTGACGAACATCAGCATGTGGAGAAGATTTCGAAATTTTTTTAGCTTTGAACTTAGCAGGCTTCACCTTTGCCTTTCCTTTAGTTGCTTCTAGGGTTGTAAGAGTAACAGTCTTGAGTTTCTCCTCCTCAACAACATAATGGGTAATCAAAGCATTGAAGTCTCATTCCTCATCCAATGCATAATATGTCATCACCAAACTATTAAACTCTAAAGGGAGTGTACTCAAAGTTTGGCGAACTATAAAGACATAAGGAAGAGCAATATTCAGTATCTTGATATGTACTCCATCACTCCCCTTTCTCTCGCATACCTCGTAGAGAATAATTTTTTTATCAAGGTACTTGTCTCAATATTAAGTGAGTTTGCGTACCTTTAGGAGACATTATCAAGAAATTCCTTCGCTCCACTAAGCATATGGTCAGGTATGAATCTCTTAATGGTCATATAACATAATCTGTTAGACTGATCTTAAGTTGCATAAGCTACTTTATAAGCTCTCAAGCTCATATATATAGGTGGAGATGGCCTATCCATATGTATGGCCTTTGTATTGAAACCAGTCAGGATTTCAATAGTGACACTAATATTGTTGACAAAAAAGGTGTCTGTTTAGGCAAATAGATTATTTCAATAACGACTTTCCTCCATCTAATGTCTTTATGTATATCTCAAAATATTTTGTAACGCCAACATCTTTAGATAGAATAATCAAACATAAAACTAGAAACATCCCCTAACACGTAAGTAAAGCAGTTCAAAATACTGAATTGAAAGGCCACTTTGGTGACTCTATCCTCATTAATACCCAAAAGGTTCACAAATACAAGGAAAACATCTTTATGTTATCCTCTCATTCTTTATGGGCATATGATATATGACAATGTAACATCAATAAATGAAAAACCTGAATGTGTAGTCTCATTGTCACACATTAATGCTAAAGACATTCTCTGAAAAAATTTGTTTGAGACTTTCGTAGCAAAAAAATCTCATTAGAGCGACTATCGTACATCACCGAACACTAAACCGATCATCCAAGATATAAGAACCTCATGTATGTCCCTCATGGTAAGTTCACTACACGAAAATTCACCCAAGACCAACTTCAGAATATCTTAATTCCTTTTTCGAGTGACTATTAGGCGATCCTGATCAATAAACATGGAAGCTAAGGCACAAAAACTTGAAGTAACTCCCTAATGTGATGTTTGAAGCATGAAAATTTATTTGAAATCAACTTCAGAATGTCTTAATTCCTTTTTCTAAAGTGAAATTACCAATCTAATAAATCTAGAAAAATAGAAAAACTCACTTTATGAATTTCTCAGACTTGAAAATTGACCCAAGATACCCCGAGGCACTCTTACGGAAAATCTGAAAAATTTTAGTTTTTTTTTGTCCTGAAGTGGGATGACGTCAGCATTGCTTCAGCAAGCTAACGTCAGCCCACTACGTCAACCATGAATAGGTGTGGGTGCACGTACACTGCAGATGCACCAAGGATGAGCCAGTTGCATGCACCACTTCCACGTGCTTGCAACTGGTTGGCGGGTGTAGCGCACACGCCACATATGCACTAATGCATATGTCAAACCTATGACTCAATACTATTCACATGCGCCAAACATCATATACTACAGGTGGTATTGTTCGCAAGTCGGGCGCATGTACCACATGCGCTTGATGGTTCTCCATCACCTCTGACTGTTGGGGCAATTTTTGGCGAGTTTGGAGCCATTTTTTCACGTTCGTGGGCTCATTTTCACCCAGTTTCTCAAGGGTAAATACATTTATACCAATTTCATGCAATAATAAGTAAAAAGAAACCAAAAACAAAACCTTATTTTTGGAGAAACCTTATGGAGAAAAATCAAAAAATCTTTGTTGTTAACCACCCGATCACTTTATCGCTCTAATACTACGTGTAATACGTATCGGGACCTTATTTACGTATCCGAGATCGAACGTGAAAGCGAAATAAATGAAGAAATGTGGAAAATACCTAATTTCAGTTCTATAACTTCAAAAGAGCCTTTTGAGGCCAAAACGAGCTCGAATCTATTGCCGTCTTCACGGGAACTACTCATCGAGACGTGGTAAAGCCTTTCTACAGTTTTCCCAAAACGTAGGCTCTCTTAACGGATCAGAGAATCCTGATGCTTATAAATGTTATGAGCAATTACAGGAGACCTTAACTTTTATATATTATGTATAACTTCCATATTAGGCTTCCCCATTATAGGCCCGATATAGGTCTGATTAACTGATCAAGATTCATTTTCCTCCTAGACTTCGATCTAATGACTTAGATCATTTATTAGGTCACTTTATTATCTTTATTCATATCAAATTATATAACTTAACCGATAATTTATTGAAAAATCAAAAAATGTAATTAAATGTTGTCCAACTTATGACAAATGTCCAAAATATCCAACAATTTCTATAGTCATGGTAGGAAAAAAATTGCAATTTCACCTAATGTCAAAAACATAACTAGGAAGACCCCAAATTTTAAGATGAAATAAATCGTAAAGCTACTTTTTGACCCAAAAAGTAGAACTAAACGTAAACTTGTTTGAGCAGTGATTGTGTGATTAGTCTAAGCAAATCTTCGTCTATTACATGATAGTGTAAAATGGAGAGATGCTTCCTACTAATCTACACTATTAGGACGGTTAATTTGTTTTTCCTGTGGATCATTGGAGGGGTTTTGCTATGAAGACACCAATCTTGTAAAATTGAGAAGTGTTTTATCATTATTTTCTAAGTATGCTTAGACCGTGGTACCCTTGCGAGAGCCATTCTGTAGGGGCCAAGTATTTCTATTTAAAATATTATGTACATTACATTTAAAAGTGATACGAATATGATAGTTTATTAGTGATGTTATTAGTATTGCTCTTGTTATAAACAACAACAATAATAACACCTCCAATAAGACTTTCGCCGAAATGTAGAGTTTGGAGAGATCTGATAGTTCACAATCTTATCCCTATTTAGTAGAGAGAATGTTTCCGATAGACCTACATATAAGGCAAAATAATGATAATACAAAATATAAATAAATACATATAAATATTAATAATATGACTACACAAGAGGTTAAAAATAATTTTCAAAGGGTTTAAAGAAAATTTTCTTGTTATTTGTATATCATGTTATAGTTAACTCTTTTAAAACGATATTAATAACACACTAAACTATAATAGAATTAGAATTTTGTCAATTTTTTATATTTGGACTATCGATTTAACTTATGTAATGTCACAATTGAGCAATTTAGATATATCAGTTTTCATGTGATTTAAAAAATATTTAACCAAAAAAATGTGATTTAAAAAATAATTTCTTTAGGTAATAGTTAGAGGCATAACTTTTTTTAATCTTAACATTTCATAAAAAATCTAAAATGATTATCTCTATTACTTTATGAAACGTTAAAGTGTAAATTACGATTTTATCTCTATATATGATATGCGATTAGAGACTTTATTAATAAAAAGGATAATATGATAACATAAGATTTCAAGCACCCTTACCACGCCAGATTGTTTTAGTTTTAGTGAATTGAACATTAACTTTTTAATTTCCTTGTTTTTAGTTTTAGTGAACTTGAAGTTAACTTTTGATTATCCTTATTTCATTACGAGTTATCAAAGTATCGCAGATGATACAAAAACAAATGTGAAAGATATGGCTGTTGGGCCCCGTTTTCGAAGCCCAACATTTGGAAGTCATAAACAGCATGGAGGGCTCACTTCTCATAATTTACAGAGCATATTTGGGGAACTTTAACCTACCCATAACCCATATAGGCTAGAAAAACCAAAATTCTAACTTATAAATCCCAAAATCAGTTTGGTTTCATCTTTCTCTTCTTTCTTCCTTCATTTTCAACACAAACCCTAGCCTCTATTTAATCCCCTTTTTGAACCTAGCATAAGAAAGATGAAAACTTACCTCCAACAAGTAGATTTCCCTTCTTTTCTTATTTTTTATTCTTCCTTCCAAGTTTCCTACGATTCTTCTTCTCTTCTTCTTTTTTCATGTTTTTTCTCCTTTCCTTTTGTTCCTACGACATTTCTCCTTCTTCTTCTAATTCAAATAAAAATTTTAACTCCTTTTATTCCAATTATGCCCCTCCTTAATCTTGTTCTCCCAATTTTGCCCTTCTTTTGTCTTTTACTCCTTTAAGCTAACTTAACTCCTTAAGCTAACTTAATTCTAACTACATTCAATACCCCATTTATACTTGTTAATTTAAAAACTCAACTCTAAAAAAAATAAAACAATTAAATCAATAATAAGAATAAATAAAAAAATTCGGGGCCCAACAATGGTGATAATCTGAAAACATTTAGGAGAACAAATTCAAGCAATACTATGAACATTATCATAGGAATACATCCCAAGACGGATTTACACAAATAAAGACTAGTTCCGACCACATTACTAAACATAAGATAAGACACAAAGTTATTGAAAAGAAAAATAAAAATACGTATTAAGCAAAGTAATAAGACATAGTTATCGTGAGATACAGAGACATGAATATAAGATGACAAGCCAATGTTGATCAAGATACTCTACTAGAACATCTCTTATTTGTGCCACAAGCTTTCAGGAGATTTTTTTCACATACACTATTTTGGGGGACCTCTTAGAGTGCTAACTAATTCCTTAGGATACTTAGAATTCAGTGCTTCAGGCACTGGTCTTCTCCGAAAATGAGCAGATGGATAAACTTGGTCAACAGAGTCCTGTTTTAATTCATTGTAATAGCCTGCTTCTTGTAAAAGGAGCTAACCGTTAAGCTTCTTTGAGGTTACTGCTCGCCCCTCTGACCCGATTCCTAGTATCATGGAGGCAAGTGTTACAAAGCTAACCTTGGAGACTCGAACTTACATCCGAAGTTTCTCGCTCACCCCCTTTGTACGACAGTCTCACTTAGATCCGTTAAAGCAATGACTCAGCCTTCCCCATTCTCGAAGTTTTTACCTCGCACACACTCAAAGAAATAATGCTATAAAAGCAGTAAGAACATAGGCAATAAGAAAACACACAGAGATACAGTCAAAAAGCCAACTTTATATACTTTCCCTCAAAAGAATACAAAAAATGCTCTTTTTGATCGAAAGAGAAGAGCAAAGCTCTAATGAGCTATATATAGGCATCCTAACTTGGAGTCACAGATTCCCACTAAATATGTACTACCTAAGATCATGTCTATCCCTATCAGATAAGATTACACCAACCAATTGGATGATGTCTCCATCCAAATAGGACCCTAACTGATAAGATAGAATCTAATAAGATAACATAAAGATAGAGTTTACATTTATCTAAAACACTAACATCCTTATCCGTGAAGATCTCCACTATCTTCAGATGTTAAGTTTCACTACAACTCTAACTCCCCGTCATTGCCACGTCATCCAAGATCTCCCTCACGATCTCTATCCGCTGATGATGCAATATGATCTCGCTGAAGCCCACTGGTCTGATCCAATGCTTCCCACAATAAGTCTGTTAGTCGTGGTCCATCCATTCAAGCATAGCCAAGTCCTTAGTCCGTCAAGTCCTTAGCCTGGGTCGAGTCAATCTTCACAAGGTCTGATGCTCTACCAAAATTGGCACCAAGTCTGATCCTACTCGCCTACATTTGCGTTAGTGTTTTCACTATGCCTATCGCACATAAGTCCATCATTGCACGTTCATGGATAAGTCCATCTTTCATAATCAAGCTCCCTCATGGTGTAGTCTCATCGCTCCATGACTAAGTCACAAGTCACAATCCTAGTTAGTGTAAAAACCTCGCCCATTTACATATCTCCGACCTACCTTGTCGAAGTTAGGTGTTTAAGTGCCTTGTTGCGCTCACATGCCTTCACGCATCCTTGCGGGTCTCATACACTTTTGCACCTTCTCGCGCACCCTCGGGTCTCGCATGACTTAGTTTTCCAACTCTGCGTCGCCTTGCATCTGAATCTTACGTCTGATCAAAGATTTATGTCAATGCATGTCTACGCGTTCTCACGCATATCGAATCTCGCCTAATCTTGAGATCTTTACCGATACTTTCCGCATCTCTCGCCTGCTTCGCAAGTTCCTCGGGTTTTGCTTGCCAACTCGTAAGACTTTGCCTTTTTCCCTCGTCAACATGCCTTCCTCGTGCCAACTTACATGTCAAGCATTGGTCAAGGCTCACCAACACTCGTACGATCCCGCAATCTGAACTTTAGGGGTCTAACAAACCACCCCCACTAGAAGAATTCGACGCCCTCATCGAAATAATCTGTGGGCACTCCTCCACGAGCGGTTCCCTCAAAGACTCCTTAGTCAACTTTTGAAGACAGTAGCAAGTCTTCAAGGCAAGTCTTCATATCAATTGGTATTTCACCCACATACCATTTTTCCAATCTATTGGGGCTGTCTTTGCTTCCACTTGGACTCACCTTCTCAAGGATCATCGCGTCTGCCAAAGACATATTGAGAAGAGCCCGATCCACTGAGCTTTCCCTGTCACCTTGATCCTCCACGATCTTGGCGATGATATGCTCCTTACCTACCTTCTGTTTCAGGTTTCCTTGAGCATAGTTCGGCTTCTTTTTAATAATCATAACCGACATATGTGCCACTGGTGTCGTAGTCTCTTTTGTCCCACCAACAAATCTACAATAATTAACAAAGAATGATTTTTCACCATGCATAAACATCATACCTCCCAAACTAGGATACAACACCGTCTTTGCTGCCTTAAGGAAGTCGATCCCCAATACCAACTCAAAATCCTCAAGTGGTACGACTATGCAGTTCATCCTAACACTCCAACTCCTTATGTTTACTAGGACGTTGTAAGTAGCTCCCATCACCGCTTGTCCCTTACCCGCCAGGGTGGTTACCTTTGTCGGGGTCTTGGACATTTTAAGCCCCAACTTGCACGCCATCCTTTCCATTACCAAGGAATGTGACGCATCCGTATCCACCATCGCAGTCACCTCTATCTCATTAACATGTATCTTCACATATATCAGTTTATCATAAGGATTAGGTATTTTACTAACCGCATTCAACAACGTAATGGGATTTAGTGCCACCTCCTCCTAAGATTCACCCTCTTTTTCAGCTATCAGGGCGTTTAGTTTCTCTTTCCTTGGACATTCTCTTGCATAATGTGATCCACCGCATAGATAACAAACAATCTTGCCCTTTCTAGAGGACATCTCCCCACTGTCGGAGCCACCATTTTGCTTGCTTTTCCACTTGAAGTCTCCCTTCTTGGAATCCTTCTTCTTTTTCCCCTCGATATTCTCTTGTTGAGCATGGCCTTTGCCATTCGTAGAATTAGAGGAGTTTACCTTGGTTTCCTTCATCTCTCGAAAGTCCACCAAGGCATCAGTGGCCGCGATTGCACCAACTACGTCCTTCACATTTTGCCTCTGCAACTCCATTTATACCCACGGTTGTAACTGGAACAAAAAGTTGAAGAGTGTGTCCTCGTCTGACATGTTTTCAATATCAAATAGGAGAGAACTAAAAGATTTCACATAATCTCTTACCGATCCATCCTGCGTTAGCTTCGTCAAGGCATCCCTTGCGAGTCAAGAAGCATTCATGGGAATAAATTGATCCTTCAACTCCTTCTTCATAAGCTCCCATGTATCTAGAGCAGTTCTACCCACGCTGATCTCCGCAAAGGTTCTCGTCCTCCACTAAAGCTTGGCATCCCCATCCAATTATATGGCCATCACATTGACCTTATTAGCATCAGATACTCTAGCAACCGTAAAGTACTACTTTATATCCCACAAGAAGTTCTCTAACACCTTGTCGTCCTGCACGCCTTCGAGACCCTCAATTCACGTACTTTCATAGAAAAAAGTTGTGGTGTTGATCCTTCACCTCGCTCGACATCTAGCGTTGCAACAGCACACCTCAGCACAGTAATTTCAAACTGGGACTCCTCTTATGCCTTCAACAAATTCACTTTTTGTTGTTACAACTGATGGATCCTCATCTCTAACATCTCGAAACGAGTACTGTGAGAAGTGATTTCTTCCTCCCCCCGAGGAATAGGTCCAAACTTTGACTCTGATGCCAGTTGTTACAAAGGTAACCTTGGAGACTTGAACTTGCACCTGAAGTTTCTTGCTCACCCCCTTTGTACGGCAATCTCACTTAGATATGTTAAAGCAAAGACTCAACCTTCCCCATCCTCGAAGTGTTTACCTCGCACACACTCGAAGAAATAATGCTATAAAAGTAGTAAGAACATAGGCAACAAGAAAACACACAAAGATACGGTCAAAAAACCAGCTTTATATACTTTCCCTCAAAAGAATATAAAGAATGCTCTCTCTGATCAAATGAGAAGAGCAACGCTCGAATGAACAATATATAGGCATCCTAACTTGGAGTTTCAGATTCTCACTAAATCTGTACTACCTAAGATCACATCTATCCCTATCAAATAAGATTACATGAACCAATTGGATGGTACCCCCATCCAAATAGGACTCTAACTGATAAGATAGAATCTAACAAGATAACATAAAGATAGAGTTTACATTTATCTAAAACACTAACATCCTTATCCGCGAAGATCTCCATTATCTTCAGATGTTGAGTTTCACTACAACTCTAACTCCCCGTCATCGCCATATAATCCAAGATCTCCCTCGTGATCTCTATCCGCTGATGATGCAATGTGATCTCACTGAAGCCCACTAGCATACTGGTCTGATCAAATGCTTCCCACAATAAGTCTATTAGTCGTGGTCCATCCATCTGAGCATAGCCAAGTCCTTAGTCCATCAAGTCCTTAGCCTGGGTCGAGTCAATCTCTACAAGGTCCGATGCTCTACTAAAATTCGCATCAAGTTTGATTACACTCGCCCACATTTGCCTTAATGTTTTCACTAAGGCCTATCGCACATAAATTCATCAATGCACGTTCATGGATAAGTGCATCTTCCATGATCAAGCTTCTTTATAGTGCAGTCTCATCGCTCCATGACTAAGTCACAAGTCACAATCCGAGTTAGTATAAAAACCTCGCCCCCTCTGACCTACCTTGCTGAAGTTAGGTGTTTAGGCACCTCGCTGCGCCCGCATGCCTTTGCGTATCCTCGCGGGTCTCATACAATTTGCACCTTCTCGCGCACCCTTGAGTCTCGCTTGACTTAGTTTTTCAACTCCACGTAGTCTCGCATTTGAATCTCACATCTCATCAAAGATTTCTGCCAATGCATCTTTACGCGTGCCCACGTGTATCGAATCTCGCCTACTCTTGAGATCTCCGCCGATACTTCCCGCATTCCTCGCCTACTTCACAAGTTTCTCAGGTTTTTCTCGCCAACTCGTAAGACTTTGCCTTCTTCCCTTGTCAATATGCCTTCCTCGTGCCAACTTACGTGCTAAGCATTGACCAAGGCTCGCCAACACTCGCACAATCCCGCAATCTGAACTTTAGGGATCTAACAGCAAGCATAAAGAGAAACATACATTGGGCTGCTGTCGAATTTGCCATGTAAGAGCTATATATATGGTCAGCAAATCTTAAAATCATAAATGAAGCCACATTAAAGAAATTTATGAGAAAGTAATAAGCTGGTTTATTAACTAAGATCGCCAGAGAAGAAATCTAGGATTTGACGATTGGACACCACTTACAGAGAAACTAGTAATTAAACAATCTCATGCACAAATTAGATATTTATTTGAATAATTTTATTAGATAGCATCAATTTTGTTAGAAAAACTATTTTTACTTGAAATATAATCAATTATCACTTATACCAAAAATCATTAATGTCAAATTGGTTTAAAGTAAAGTTAGTGTATTTGATAAAACATTATTTAGATAATTTATAGATGTAAAATAAATGAAAATAAATATGTACTCAAAATCAAGCTTTAGATTGTTTTCATTATATATTAAATTAAAAAATGTTTTCAACCTAAACATTTTTTAGGCCAACAATTTAGGAGTTTACCTTTTACAATAGTGGAAGGTTAGTTTTACCTTTTTATATTCATATTCATATTAATTTGGGGTTTTCCTTTAAATTGTGATGATAATATTTATACTAATAATCATCTAACTTGACTCGTTAAAATAAAAGATTCAAAAATCCAATGATCGTTGATGAAGTTTTAATATTATTAGATAACTAATAAACATCTTTATTATCCTTGTGAAGGATTTCATATAAATGTGAACAAAATGCATTTTTTGGTCGGAAGGAAACTCTTGTCCCTTAGGCCCTGTTTGATTTGAGGGTTAATAATGGAATGTAATCGAACGTAACACACTTCTATCGTTTGTTTGAAGGTTTTATAATGGAATGGAATGGACTGGGATGGAAGCGGAGGGTTTCATGTTACGTTCCATTCCATCCTAAACAGTGAAAATAAGAAACCTCCGATTTGGAGGGTTTAGGATGAAACGTAACCTAATAAATACATACTACCTAATATACCCTCAATAATTTTTCTTAATATCAACTCTGACCAAATCATAATATTAATATATCAAATAAAATATAGTAATATTTAATATAATAAATTTTATTAAATAATTAATAATAATATTTTCATATTATTAATAATAAATTAT
>JAOSBK010000204.1:3552599-3565563 GCA_027568895.1 Erythroxylum shatona
GATCATGCATTCAAGTTGTACACCTCATATCTCTCAATTCCAATATCCAAAAATTACAAACTTTATACCAATCAAAATCTAAGAGAATAAACTATAACTTTTGTGAAGACAGCTTTATTTTATTCGGCCTATATCAATACAGTTTATTCAATAACAGCAGGAACTGATTTTTATCCCTGGTAGTGCTACTACCTAAGCCAATACTTACTTTCAAGCTCAATTTCAAGACCCTTAAGGACAGAATTCAAATTTAATTTCTTCTCAATATTTATAGCCAAATGTCTCTAGTTCAATTTAAATAAAAAAATCATTTCATTTTTAAATCTACAGATCGAAATATAGCCAATACCAAAGCATGTTTAGTAAAAACATTCCAGTTTTCAAATTACAGCACACCTCAACATTTTCATCCTAACACCCCCTTTTGGGATAACTTTGCATGACCATTATGACAAGGAAAATGGTGTATTTCAGTAACACTTTCTTCTAGACCAAGTTCCACTATGTTTCCAGTTTCTAATAACACCATAATCATACAATTTGATTCAGTATACTGAAAGTTATATCCAAAAGAGTTCAGACTATTTTTGAACTGTAACAGAACTCCTAACTCTACTTCCAACTAGATTTTGAAATGCTTAAAGATAGAATTAGCATTTGGCTTCTTCAGTAAAGTTGTAGACATATGTCTCTAGTTTAATCTGAATTAAGAATCAACTTAGTCAAAAATCTACAACTCAAGTTATAATCAGAATACCGATGTCTATTCAATGAAAATTCTCCAGTTCATAATATTTCAGCATACATCTTCACCAATATCTCATATACGTCATTCCAAATCAGGCATAATTCTCATACTAACAAACATATCATAAAGATCATATTGTCACTTTTTGTTAGGCTTTTGATTCAGCTCAAACTTCAGATTAAATCAAGTCTCCATGCAAGCAAAATTCACCACAAACTTATGATGAAAACAGGTTGATTTTGGACAGCAAGATGAAGGTAACTTTAAACTAGTTTTCTTGGCTATTTTGTGTAAGGTAAAAAGCTGGTTTTGGTGAAGCAATTTGGCTAGCATTCAGGCAAATTATATTGGAGAAAGTTGGAGCAATTTCGTGGAGAAAGGTGAGAGAAACAGCAGAATTGCTGTTGGAATTTGCTATATCAACATGCTAGGTGTCAACTTTATAGCACAACATTTGTCCTAAGGCATGTCTCACATTTGCCTAATCAAGATGCTGCCACTAGTCCACTCTAGATGCTGCCATATGTTACCTATTAATCAATCTATATGTCTCCTAATTATTGGTCCACTTGTCACCCAATAATTGATCCATTTGTCACTTAATTACTAGTCCATTTGTCACCAATTAACTATGCCAAATGTCACTCAATTTTAGGCTTAATCATCCAAAATTTTCATTTATCAATTTATTCTTCCACTTGGCATTTATCCTAGTCCAAATATACCTTACATTCACCAAAAATTTTGAAATAATGCTAATGGTCTCCAAGTAAATTTTTAACGCAAATAATTCACAATTCACATTTTAATCGCATTTATAAATTAGTTATACCCAGAAAATGTCAATGAATGCATGTACAATCATATTCATGTGCAGAAATGTGCATGTCATATATAACTAAAGCATGATGTGCATTTTCTAATTTCTCAGTACTTTCTCATAAATCATAATTCTAGCCTTAACATGGGTAATGGGATGTTACAAATACTAGATCAATTGTAGAAAGGCAATTGCCAAAGAATCAAGAGACTTTATTGTTGCAATTTAAAAGATTATATATTTGTTTTACAACAATGAAAGCTAGATAAAACATTTGAGGCCATACTTAGGATACATGGTTGCTTTTCATAGACTAAATTATAAGGGAAACTAATTAGGGTTGAGGATGAAGGTATGTATTATATAGCATCAGTTATTATTAAAATGGAAAATATTGATTCTTGAAGTTAGTTTATATCTCTTGCAAGAACTGATTTATATTTAGATATGAAGATGAAGTCACCATAATATTTGATATGTGAAAGTTACATGCATTTTTGGTTTATTATGTGATTGGAGTATTGCCTTATGATATGTATCTCATGCATCTTTTGATTGATTTGTGTATACAAGGCTTGGTAAGAGATGTGGAGACCATACTACCAAATACATGTCGTAGAATTTTTCCCAAACATATTTATCATAATTGGCATGCACAGTGGAATGGAAAGACTTAAGGAGACAATTTTTGGCATATGTGAGGTCAACATATGTTGAGGAATTCAATAAGCAACTTAATAGGCTAGACAAAAATAGACCTCGATGTGTTGCTGCATTGCTTGACTATTTAAAGGAGACTTAGGTTAAGACATATCAATCATTCGAATCAATGTGTCCTATTATCGATAGTAATATAGGTAAGATGTTAAATAGGGATATACTTGCTATTAGTATGCTGGAAACCATCAGAATAATGATTATGAAGAGACATTTAGAAAGGAGGACATATGCATATAGATAGAAGTTTGATATTAAACCTGTAGTTGTTAAAAAAATTAGGAAAAAAATAAGGGGGCAATGCAATGGAGGATTATATGGAATAGGGATGGAGCCTATGAGGTGAGCAAAGGAGATGGGAAGCATGCTGTCAAGTTAGGAAGAGATAATTGTTATAGTTATAGAGCACGGGAGCTATATGGTTATCCATATAAACACACTATTAGTGAAATCATCACTCCAAAAGAAGACCTAATGCATTTATCAATGACTGTTACAAGAAGAACATCTTTCTAAAGGTATATGATAAGGTGTTGCAACCTATTAGCTGGATAAACTTATGGACAAAAAATAATTATGAGCATATTCATCCACTAGTTAAAAGGGTAATGCCATGAAAACCAAAAAAGGTGAGAAGGAAAGATAAGAATGAACCGATAAAAGTTCTTAGTAGAAGCATAATTCAAAAAAGGGTCAAGTGTAGACATGTAGGAAATGTGGAACTTCTAGGCACAATAATAAAAGGTGTATATAACAACCCCAAATAAGCAACCTGTTAATGTAAGTAACAAGCAGTTTAATATTATTTGTTTTATCTGGTTTCCAAAAATAACATTATGCATATTATGTTATAGCTCTTAACAACTTATAAAGAAAGATGAACTTTTGGAGAAGGATTATCAACACAAACATAATGTAACAATAGAGACACATTCTCAAGTAAACTCAGATGATGTAGCAATAATTAATTATAGAAATACAGTTTTAAGATCTATATTGATTATTATGCAAATTTTAATTTCAGCAGACTCATATTAATAGCACCATATCAATTAATCAGGAATGTATGTCTAGTCAACAGAGCATAAATGTAAGTTTAACATTATGCATAATAATTTTGTACATGAAGATCCTACATTATTCATATCAATGTGTGTTTTAAAGTTAGTCCATAGGTTGCCAATCCTACATAAAATTTTGAACATGAAGATTCTGCATCTTTCAAATTGTCTTTTGAACCTAGCAGTCTTAGGTTCAAAGATAAATCTAATATATACATCAAGACAGTTGCAAGTTACAATAATCAAAAGGAAAGCAACAATTAGGAGCAGTGGCAAAGACATTGATCTTCCAAGCAGTTAAACATATGTAGCCTTAGTTTAAATTTTGGATTATACTTTGTGTTAAACCAATAGCCATGGCTTATACTCTGTAAATATATTTTGGACTATACTTTGTGTTATTATTTGACAGATTTTAGATTATAGAAAAGTAATAGTGCTACTTGTATATATGATATGCAAGATGAGATGAAATTTCCAATGATATCAGTTTGTTGAGCAATTGGGATGTTTAGAAAACAATAAAATTTGACATAGAAGAAAAGAAATCACATTGAAATGAAGCATAAATTTTCATACATTATAAATTTCATATATAAAGATTGAACTAAATATTTCAATGTCTTGCTTCATAATTTTCATTTGCTCATTAAGTACCTTTGTTTGTTTGAAACTTTCCTTAATTCAACTTCCTTCTTAAGTACAAATATTTATTTCCTTAACTTATGAATAACATAGACAACTCTGTTAGGAAATTGCTTGTCGTACCATTGGAAAACTCATAATTACCAACTGGATAATTAAGATATCCAAAAAATCTTCTCATAAGATTACTATTGCTCCCTAAAGTTATAAAAGAATTTTTTAGCTCATAATAGCAAATCACTATTGGCCCGTTATTATAGTTGGAACTACTAGAGTCTTCAAATTCCCTTTGCAAGACTACGTAAGTAAAATAAACTATATACATTAGAACCTATTTGCTCGACATTAGTAATTATTATATGACTTCATATAACTTGATTGCATTACATGAAAAGAAATGCTCTATCCAAGGAATGTAATTAGAATTGGTTCCAAATAAAAATTAAAGAAGATAAATAAAAACACATTATATATATAGGATATAATACTAGATATTTTCTACATTCCATGTTGCATCTCTAGCATTGTAGCACAATTTAGAAACTTCCCTTAATTTTAGTTCTCATATCCTCCCCCTCTCTCGTTTACAACATAAAGATTGCCTATGCAACGTTATGATACAGTATGCTTTAAATGCAATTTGATAAGCAATATGTATACATAATTATTTTATGTGGCACCATATTGCAACTACTGAATCAAAAGAGAGAAGAGAAAGCAGAGGTGTGCATGCTCATTAAGTTTCCTCCTCTACTAGTCAATCAATACATGTCATTCACCCGTCTTTGAAGATAAAGCTGAAAGGGTGACATCTCTTTTATTCACAATCAGTTGTACCTCACCAAAATGGAGTCAATTTCATTATTTTAGGACAAATCTTTTGACAAATTTCATAAGATATAGCTTTTAAGTTGAGAGTGTCATCCTGATAAGGACAATATCCTACAATTGTGGCTATCATTTTGGAACTCAACTCTTCGCTCTTAAATAACTAGTGCATAAGTAGCAACAGTGAAGGCTCACTGCTAAAATGGGGCTTCCCACCCAGTAGTTCCATCTCTCAATTAAAATTTGGGCTCTCTGGTTGGCATGCAAGAGTTGACTCGTAATGAACGTTCATCGACGCTTATAGTAGCCTAAAGAAATATAACTTACGGTTGTTAGCGATCAAGGATGGTACACTTAAGTGCTTTCACTCCGTTGACAATAGGTTAAACTGTAAGATAATTGCCTAACCCTCTACTGTTAAGGTATGGTCCATTTAATCATTGAACCCTTAACTCACACACATTCTGTTGCCCACATCCCCGACCTTCCTTTTCTGTGATGGGCAGTAGGTATAGAAGTGTTTTATAAACATTTTATGGGTCCCTATCCTTCATTCAAGTTGTTTTACACCATCAATTACGTGAAGAGCTAGAGGATAGAAGATTCAGACTTCTTAGAGACAGGAAGATCTTTGGTGGAGAAGAGGCAATGGCTGGAGGTATCTAATTCCATTAAGCTTTCATTGTTGTACATATATATATGGTTTTATATGTATATATCTTTACATAAATGTTTTGTATAAGATGCATGTGAGTGTCCTGCACTTCAATTTAAGCAGCAAGAACAACAACAGGCCCACGGTTTTAGTTTTCCTTGTTCCTGGAGGACCCCAAATTAGTTTCATAGAATTTTGATGCAAGCATTGCCTCATGTAGAGGCAACTTATAATTTTCTCTCTCTGGGAGAGATTTAAAGTAGAAGAGCCTTTTATACTCTGAAGCTGATTATTTGCAGCCAACCTATTTGATTCCACCGAGTAGTGGCTACAATGTTCCCCACCCTGCAGGAGCAAAAGTATCAAAATTTTAGTTAGCCAAGCAAATGACTGGATTGCACGCAATCAAACAATCACGATTCTTACATTTAGATCTCTTTGAAGCACTCTGCTGATAATTTTCATGTTCCCTCCATCCAGCTCTGATTTTAATGATCTCTATATGCGAATATTTGTTGTCAAGTTAGTAAGAAAAACAACAAATAGAGTGTCTCTCCTTTGCTTTCCCATGGGTCTAGAAGAACTTTGATCCCCGCAATTTTTCATGTTTTCATCTACTAGAATTGGGTTTGATGCAAGCACCTTGAGCATACCAGGATTGTTATTTTTGAATCCCTAAATGTAAGCAACAAGATAAGGTCTTCCGGGTCTATTCATCTAAACCTAGCCTATCGTTCTTACAATGGCACAAATCAAATCAAAAGGACAAAAGAAAATTCCCAACTTCTACTGATAGCCATGGTTAAGCTCGTGTTATTAAACCTATCTCCTCTAAGCCCCAAGTATCAGAAACACCCAATCCTAAAGATAAAAAAGTGCCTAAAGTGTAATGGATTACGAATAACAATGATTTAGATGAAGAACTTGCTTAGTTGATCAGACTACCATGGACCAGAGGAAGTCTTGTAAAGCAAGTTGAGAAAATTTCTAAACAAAAAGAAACCCTTGATGTTGAAAAGAAAGATGAAGAAGAATCTAGAAAAAATATAAGGGAAGAGAAAAAGAAAGGAAAAGCACCTGAGGAAAATATTAAGAAATCCATTGATAGAAATGAGCTGGTTTATAAAGAGATGATTCCTAAAGAAAAAAGAACAAAGAAAATAAAGATAGCTGCACAAAAAGGAAAGACATCAGCACCACCAAAGATGTTTCAATCAATGAAAGTTGAAGTCTGCTATAAAATACAATACAAGAAAAGAAAGGTAGTTGCTAGGTGAATCTTGCCTCCCATGATGTTTGATAACATAGGTATACCTATCACTCCTTACTTTATTGCCACTTGGTTCGGAATTTTTTTTGAAATTAGATGAGATAGTATCTGATGAGTTAGTTAGATCACTCTATAATAACATAAGAAGAGATGAAGTTGATGGAAAGTTGGTTATTGTACTATGGGTGCGTGAATGTGAGATTTTAATTTCTGAAGAAGTGTTGGAAAACTTACTGGATATAGCTCCTATAGAAAGAATTGATTTTCCATGTCATAAGTCTATAAAGCTCCTATAGAAAATTCAAAGAAGCCACTATCCAGATTTTAGATCGGAGCAAATACTTAAAGGAACATGCATGTTTTTTGGAGCTAACTAGAAATGATTCTATGTTTTTACCATCTCTTATATAACTACCAAAATTGGAGTTGAAAGCTCTTCCAAGTAACTTGAAATATGTGTATTTAGGTGAGCAAGAAACTCTTCCTATTATTATTTCGAGCAGACTAACATCTCTGCAAAAAACACAATTATTGGGTATGTTGAAAAATGACAAAGATGCTTTTAGATGGACTGTGGTTGACTTGAAGGGGATTAGCCTATCAATTTGTATGCACCCGAATTGTATCGGAATATGGAGCTAAGGAAATAAGATAACCCCAACAAAGATTGAACCCACCAATGATGGAGGTAGTCAAGAAGGAGATTATGAAGCTCCTCCGCACTGGGATAATCTATCCAATTTCAGAAAGTAAATGAGTAAGTCCAGTACAGATGGTTCCTAAGAAAACTGGAGTAACCGTAGTGGAGAATACTTCAAGTGAATTGGTGCCCACCGATTTGCAATATGGGTGGAGGGTTTGTATAGATTATAGGAATTTAAATTTTGTTGCTCATAAAGATCATTTTCCACTTCCTTTTATTGACCATATGCTATGAAAAAGTTGTAGGAAAAACTCATTATTATTGTTTAGATGGTTATTCAGGTTATCACCATATTTCTATTACACCATAGGACCAAGACAAAACGACTTTCAGATGTTCTTTTGGCACCTTTGCGTATCAAAGAATGCCATTTGGACTATGTATCACACCTGCCACATTATAAAGGTGTATGGTAAGTATTTTTTTGATTATGTGGATGACTATGTTGAAGTTTTTATGGATGACTTTATAATTTATGGTGAGTCTTTTGATACTTGCTTGATTAACCTTGAAAAAGTTTTTAAACGTTGCATTGAAAATAAGTTGATTATGAATTATGAAAAATGTCATTTTATGGTTGATCAAGGGATAATATTAGGCCATATAGTTTCTTCTAGGGGAATTGAGGTTGATATGGCTACGATATAAATTATTAAATATCTTCCTTACCCCGTTAGTGTACGGGAAGTTTGTTCTTTTCTTGGATATGCAGGTTTTTATCGACGCTTCATCAAAGACATTTCGAAGACCACTCAGCCCTTATGCAAGCTACTTCAAAAAGATAAGGAGTTCAAGTTTGATGAAGCATGTAAGAAAGCATTAGATGAATTAAAAGAGAAAACAATTTTTGCCCAATAATCCAGCCCCCAGATTGGAGTACCCATTTGAGATAATGTGTGATGCAAACAACTATGTGTTAGGAGTTGTTCTGGGGCAAATGATGAACAAAGCGCCGTATGTGATTTACTATGCTTTCATGATGTTAAACGACGCCCAGAAAAACTATTCAACAATAGAAAAATAAATAATGGCAGTTGTTTTTGGGCTAGAGAAGTTCTGTTCATATCTATTGGGCACACATGTCATAGTTTATTTAGATGATGCCGCGTTGAAGTATTTGTTGTCCAAAAAGGAAGCAAAGCCACGTCTTATTCGTTGAATTCTACTACTACAAGAATTTGATATGGAGATACGAGACAAAAAAGGAACTGAAAATCTGGTTTCAAATTATCTTAATCGTATCCATCTAGGCACAACTTCAGGCAACCTAAAAGATGAATTTCCATATGAACATTTATTCTCCACCCAATAGGTAACACCTTGATATGCTGACATACTTAATTTGTTGATTACCAATTCTTTACCTAGTACTTTATCACGAGTTAAAAAAGATAAAATCAAAAGAGAGGCTAAATATTATGCATAGGATGAGCCACATATGTGGAAATATTATTATGATCAAATTATTAGGCAATGTGAATATGATGATGAAATCCCTTATATATTGAAGTTTTGCCATTCTTTTGGGTGTGGTGGACATTTTGGTCCCAAAAGGATAGCCTGTAAAGTGCTTGAATGTGGTTTGTTTTGGCCTAAACTATTTTATAATGCTTATATACTTTGCAAGTCTTATGATTGATGTCAAAGAACAGGTGGTTTAAGACCAAAAAACCAAATGCCGCTCATGAATATCCTAGTATGTGAAAATTTTGATGTATAGAGAATTGATTTTATGGACTCTTTTCCTTCCTCTTTTGGTAAGACATATTCTCGTTGCTGTGGATTATCTTTCAAAACGGGTTGAAGCTAAAGCTACTTCTACTGATAATGCTAAAGTTATTGTCGATTTTATTAAGTCTCATATTTTTGTCAGGTTTGGAGTGCCTAGAGGAATAATCAGTGACCACTGAACTCATTTTTGTAACCAAATTGTTGAGGTTTTATTGAAGAAATGTGACGTTACACATTGAACTTCAACAACATACCATCCCCAAATAAGTGGACAAGTCGACGTTTCTAACAGGGAAATCAAATCAATTTTGGAGAAAGTGGTTAATCCTAATAGGAAAGATTGGAGTTTGCATTTAGATGACGTGCTATGGCCATACAGGACAACATACAAAATTCCTACTGGTATGTCGCCATACAGGTTAGTATTCGGAAAACATTGTCATTTGCCTGTAGAATTGGAACATAAGGCTTACTGGGTTGTCAAACAATACAATTTGGATTTAACTGAGGTTAGGATTAATTGAAAATTACAATTGCAAGAGTTGGAAGAGATACGTAATGGTACTTATAGAGTGTTAAAATCTATATAAAAAAAAGACTAAGACCTTTCACAACAAAATCTTAACTAGAAAATAATTTTCTGTAAGTCAAAAAGTCCTTTATCACTCTAACTAAAGCTCTTTCCTAGTAAATTATGATCTCGCTGGATAGGTCCATTTGTTGTCACTAATGTTTTTTCACATGGTGCAGTTGAATTCAGAGTTTAGATACTTTTAAAGTATTTAAAGTTAATAGACATCGATTGAAGCCATATTATGAGAATTTATAGGTTAAAACTGTGGAAGAAATTGAACTAGCTGAGCCAGTTTACTATAAGTCAATAAAATTTTTCATCTAGCTAATATGACGTCAAAGAAGGGCTCTTAAGAGGCACCTCAAGATTTATTTTAATTTAAGTTGTTTAATTTTTATTTCATTTTATTTTTCTTAATTTTTTAAAAATAAAAATAAAAAATTAACATATTATTTTTTCTATTTGATTTATTTTTAATTTGTAAAAAAAAGGTTAATAGCGATAGGTGCTAATGAGATAAGGTAAGCTTGCGTTAATTTATGTTTTGTTTTACTTTATTTATTTATTTATTCTTTTTGTTAACTCTTTCATTTCTTTTGTTTAGTTTGACAGTGTCGCTTTCCTTTCGCCCAAAATTGCCATCCCTAATCGCAGGTCACTCTCCAAATCAACAATGCACTCCACCATCACCATCCAAGCACCCAAGTCAATAATGAAATTCGTGACAAAATATGTGGCTAAAAGTGATGCATGGTTGTTGTGATTATATGCCTGAATTTGATCCATATGCACTGTGGTTATAATGGTCTGTTGATTCTGAGAAGTATAACCCTTGCAGTTCCAAAAGTTAGTTTCTTCACAAACTAGATTTGAAATTCAAGCTTCGTTTTCTGGTTTACAATTTTTCTGGTCGTAGAAAAAATGTTGGTATTTTGTCAAAAGTTGAATTTTTCTTTTTATGGTGTATGGAAAACAATGTCTCACTTAATTTGGGTTTTTGGATACTTACTCAAATGCATTCCATTGAAAAACTAGAATCAAGCTTTAATCTTAGGCTCATATATAACTCAACTTGCTATTAATATTGGAGTCTTAAATGTCGATAACATAAACCTCACAGTTGCTTGTGAGATAGAAACATAGGATTGTGAGTGTTTGTACAGGATGAGACTTATAGTTGCCGATGAAGTTGATGGATACACTTTTGCCCCACTTGGACCAACTGTACAACCTGCTTCTCTCCCGCATCGGTGAAAAAGAAGAACTGCAACTACCAACACCTCCACAACCACAAATTCACAACCATCAACGCCCAACGCAACACATCCTTCTGCAAGTGATCCGACTATTTTAGCACTCCTACAACACATGGAGAGCATATTGGGCAAATTGGAGCACAAAACACCAGAAGTTTCAACCGCCTTTTCCACCAACACCTTGATGTATTAATAAAGAAGCTTCTTAAACCTTTATTTCTTTATTTTCTTGTGTTTTTCTTTTTGCAAGTACATTGAGGACAATGTAGATTAAGTGGGGCGGGGGGTGGAGAGGATGGCAGAGGCATTGAATGTTTGTGTGACTGTATGTTTTGAATTTACTGTTTCTTTGCTCATTTTGATTTTGATTTTTTCCTTTTATGTTTTTTAATTTGCATATAATGTGTGTTAAACCATGAAATTTTATCTTGCTAGTTGAAATGAGACTGAATTATGTGTTTGAAGTCGAATTATGCCAATTGAATAGAAGGTGAATCATGCTAATCGATTAAAGTAGTTGGTTACATAAGCTTACTCAAAAATTGATGCTTGAGTGATTAGTTAATGTATAAAAGTATAATGGATTTTCATTTAAGCCTATGTGAGGAATTGAGCCTATATGTCTCCATTCAAAAATCATCCATGTTCTTTGTCATGTCCTCCCACTAACACAGCAGCCGCCAACTATTGTGCTCGGATCTTATGGATGAAGTATCAACTCCAAGATTTATCTCTAAACTTTGATCATATTCCTATATTATGTGACAGTACAAGTGCAATCAATCTTTCAAAAAATCTTGTGCATCACTCTAGTACCAAACATATAAAATTCAAGCATCATTTTCTTTAAAATCATGTTTTAAAAAGAACCATTGATCTTATGCATGTTAATACTAACAATCAAGTAGCTAATATCTTCACTAATTTATTGCCAGAAGATAGATTTTTTTCTTTAAAAAAAGATCTTGGCATGTCCAAATTATCTGACATTTAATTGTGTTTGAAGATATTATGCCACTCGTGTTTACAAGTATTAGCAGGCTCCTTTTGCGAGGAAGGTTCATATTAGGATGTATCTTTTTAGCTCTTACAAATCGAACGTGTTAAGTAGAAGGCTCCTTTTAGTCTAGAAGGCCCCTCTTAGTTTAGAGGGCTCCTTCTAGTGTATTAGAGCAAATTACACATGTCCTAAAAAGGTAGTTTCCTTTTAGAGTCGTTTCTTTTTTCTAAACGTGCACGTAGTTCTGACAAGCGACTGTATAGGACTGACAGAAGATACATAGATGATCACACTTCCTATATTAGCATACGATTGTTCATCTTCTCACGAAATCAATGCTAAAAAATTGTTCAGTATTCCTTAAGCAAGCTTCACTATTCTGTTCATCTTCATTGCTCTTTGAAGCGCCGCTCTTTACTCTTTGCTTTCTAACTCCTTGACTCTTCATTTTCATCTCAAATCGTCTAAACCTAACCTATCGTTCTTACAATGGCACAAATCAAATCAAAAGAACAAAAGGAAAATCCCAACTTCTACTGATAGCCATGGTTAAGCTCGTGTTATTAAACCTATTTCCTCTAAGCCCCAAGTATCAGAAACACCCGGTCCTAAAGATAAGAAAGTGCCTGAAGTGCACTGGATTACGAATAACAATGATTTATATGAAGAACTTGCTTAGTTGATCAGACTACCATGGACTAGAGGAAGTCTTGTAAAGCAAGTCGAGAAATTTTCTGAACAAAAAGAAACCCCTGTTGTTGAAAAGAAAGAGGAAGAAGAATCTAGAAAAAAATATAAGGGAAGAGATAAAGAATGGAAAAGCGCCTGTGACTAAGGATAATATTAAGAAATCCATTGATAGAAATGAGCTGGTTTACGAAGAGATGATTCCTAAAGAAAAAAGAACAAAGAAAATAAAGATAGCTGCACAAAAAGGAAAGACATCAGCACCACCA
>JAOSBK010000204.1:3585634-3602202 GCA_027568895.1 Erythroxylum shatona
AACTAATAACTGCACCGGTCTCATTCCTTCTTCATGTAACTTGACAGAGCTTGAAGCATTGCAGAAAATAAGACATGCTTCTTGCAAGAAAAAATTCCTGAAAACATATTTGTCTCCAATATTTGGAACCCTGAATACTCGAGGAAGCGATTGTAGAATATTAAGACAATCCCTTATATTGGTGCGCATGAGAGAAACACTGCTAATGTTGTTTCCTTCACTTCCCAAACCGTAGAAAGCCTGCTTAAGATATTCGTCAGAAACACTGGGACTACTCAAAGAAGTGCTTAAAGATTTGAGCAAATCAAGTGCTCTGTACATGTTCTTCACCACCTCTAACGAAATAATGGATGTTGGCAAGTGTGTGGACAAATTTACAATACAAAACTCCAATCTTTCGCTTAGAATTTTAAATTGCTCTTTCAAGAACATCTCAAATGTAAGGCGTTCATCGGTCTTCTGTCCCTTGTTTTCCTTGTTCAAGCAATTTCGCTTTACATCTTCCTTCTCTATTTTTTGCCGTTCTTGCCCTGAAACAGAAACCTTCTGCTTTTCATTGCTCTTGCTTCCAATCAAGGCCTGAAAAATATCTTTCAAACAAAAACAATTAATGCTTTCTGTGATATCTTGAACATCAATATTCTCCTCTTTATTCTCCTTTTCTTCTTCAGATATACAACGTTGACAATAAATTTGTTTAGGATCAGGATCGTCAAGCAAACTGACCATTGATTCTACACTCTGTTTCCATCCAGTTGATGGATTAAAGCACCTACAAAGCACATCAACACGATAATCGAGAAACACATCACGAAGATCGTCTTTCTCATCGATCTTCATTCGCTCTCCATTCCCAAATAATACGATGTCTCCAACTCCATAAGTGCCATTTTTCATAGACTCCTTAAACAACCCTACAACTCGGGAAGTCACTGCCAACACAGCAATATTGGTTGGAGCGCATGTGAGTGTCCTGCACTTCAATTTAAGCAGCAAGAACAACAACAGGCCCACGGTTTTGGTTTTCCCTGTTCCTGGAGGACCCCAAATTAGTTTCACAGAATTCTGATGCAAGCATTGCCTCATGCAGAGGCAACTTATAATTGCCTCTCTCTGGGAGAGATTTAAAGCAGAAGAGCCTTTTATACTCTGAAGCTGATTATTTGCAGCCAACCTATTTGATTCCAACGAGCAGTGGCTACATTGTTCCCCACCCTGCAGGAGCAAAAGTACCAGAATTTTAGTTAGCCAAGCAAATGACTGGCTTGCACACAATCAAACAATCACGATTCTTACATTTGGATCTCCTTGAAGCACTCTGCTGATAATTTTCATGTTCCCTCCATCCAGCTCTGATTTTAATGATCTCCATATGCGAATATTTGTTGTCAAGTTAGTAAGAAAAACAACAGATAGAGTGTCTCTCCTTTGCTTTCCCATGGGTCTAGAAGAACTTTGATCCCCACGATTTTTCATGTTTTCATCTACTAGAATTGGCTTTGACGCAAGTACCTTGAGTATATCAGGATTGCCATTTTCTAATCCCATAATGTAAGCAACGAGATAAGGTCTTCTGGGTCTGTTCAGATCAGATTCGGATTCCGGTCTTACATCTGACACCGCAAGAAGATCTCCAGCCTCTGGTTTATATGTTCTTGGTCCATTTATGGTGTCCATTGGTTTCAATTGAATGGTATAGAACAGGTCACCAGGATCTCTGTAGTTCTTCGATTTGCTGAATCTAAGCACTTCACGAACAGGTGCATTGGCCACCGATTTCATGCTTGAGGACAAGTCTGCATGTGTTTCCTCAAGAAGTGGAGGAATTAGCGACCTCATGTAATCTGCGGTCGACAAGAATGTCTCTGGAATCCTTTTTACCTGCTAGTTAGAGAGGCATTCAGCGCCAGTACCATTACTGCATGCTGAACTTGCTGTGGAAAAATAAATATGTGCTCATATAGAAGATGAGTTCAGGGATTCTGTTCTTTATAGGGGTAGACAAAGATGTTTTAACAGTTATCCATCACCAATAACCGTGGTTCAATGGTTCATAGAATGTTTCAGTCATTAATCAATTACTACCAGAGAAAAACTGCCCAGAAACAAATTTTATGTACTTATTGAATTCGAGGTTACTAAGGTTAAGACTGATTACACTAGGTTTAATATATTTGTAAAAGCGATACAGATTCTACGCTTTCTTGCCTTGCTTTACGTTAACTGCACTCCAATTTATCAATCAATCATTGTCATCAACGAAACAGGGATTAAGAAAATAACATAATCGTGTAGATACAGCCATTTCTAGTTCCTAGAGTTTGCATGTCAAAATGAGGGAAAATCTTACTGTTCTTGTGTTTCATATGATGATCAAAAGCATAGCTTGAACAAAAATAGAGAGATATTGTTGCAAACCTGGTTTTTGTACAGATCTTTGTTGAGTACATCTCCAATAGACCAAGAGAACACCAATTCTATTAAGCTTCTACCAGCAGGCTTTTCCTTCTTTAACTGAGCTTCCTTACCTCTTCCTTGCATTGTGCCGTTTCAAATTTTCCCTCTTGCAAAGACCGGCAATCAATTGCTTGCTTTATATTGTAATCAGGCGAGTTCCGAGGTAACCAAACAAGTCAATCAAAGTCAAGCAGCAGAATTAAAGCGTTCTTGTGGAACGTTCCATGAAACTGCAATAGCATTGGTCCAGACTATACGTACATGTATATACGTCCATGTATGCAAGCAATCTTTTCAATGGCAAGAGGCTTAATAGTGGGGGGTGTATTCAAAAAATCAAAAGTCACCTCCTAATCTTGGTAACTACAGAAACGTTTCCCAAGGAGAAACAGCGTGGACTATTGGACGTTCTTTTAATTTGAGCTAAACAAACCTTGAATTATTAAGGGGCTCTTCTAACTTAATTGAAGTCACAGATTCAAACCGTCTTATGCAACCGTTTAAAATTTGGAGTCAGAGTTTTGCCTCCCGTAAGAGACCTACCCGGCTCAAACGAGGATTAGTCTGAGTGTGGATGACTTAAAGGTGTCTTTATATAGTTGAAACCCTCCTAAGATACCTCGTGGGCAACCAAAAAAAAGAATTTGATCTAAACAAATTACATTACATACAAGAAAAAAAAAAACATATGTTAAAAAGTTAAAGCGTATTCATAACAATTTATTCCCTCTTTATACACTACTTTACTTAATTAACAAACCAATATTTTTATTCTGTAAAGAGTTGGACATCCGTCTCGTGCTAAATCAGAGTCCAACAACATGTTGTGACGATGTCATTTAACTAATTTTACCAACAACAAAAAAGGTGATTTTTATTTTTGTGATTGTTAAATTAAAAACTAATTAATAGAAGTTTTGACATTTTAATTTAAATAATAATAATTCAAGTCAAGTTGGCCTGTGATAGTACTTTTTTTAATCACAAAATTAATATGATTTTTTTATAACCTTTGTTTAACGCTCATTAATAGGAGTGAGTCTGATCTTGACCCAGCCCATTATCATCCCTACCAAATTGTGTAAATTATGTGTAGCCTTGTTTCTTTTCCTTTTTTAGAAAGATCAATCAACTAAATGTTAATGGTCAACAAAAAAGAAGTCTTAGGCTTGGATTAACAATTTTAGATCAAACGGGTTTTTGACATTATTTCGGCAAGTTTCTTATTTATTTTAATTTTTTATTTCTATAATTTTATTCTATTTTTATAATTTTTTCTTTGCTCTCAATTTTCTATTTTATTTTGAGTTAGAATTATTTTGTCAAGTTTATAAATAAGTCTCATAAACATTGTGTTAGACATTTTATCAATAATACTATTAAATTCAAGGACTGCTTAATATACAAAGTTCTTCGTTTTATAAGAGTAAGAAGAGGTTATCAATTATACGCAGTCCTTTTTTGTATTTGCAAATAATCTATTTTTGTGACTCGAACATTTGATCTTTCGGTCATAAAAGAATAACTTTACTAATTACTTTAAGGCTTGCCCTCAATATTATTAAATTCAAATATCTCTAAATTTTTTCTACAAATAAATTTTCACATTTCTTCAAATTAAGCATATTGTTTAACCTTATTTCGTTTCACCAGTGGATTCAAGCCTCAAAGAGTGGAGATAAGAAATTAAGCTATGTGATATATGAAAACAGATGTTGTAAATAGCTAGATGAATGCTGTTACAAAGACTTTGTAAAAAAGTCTAAGTTCGTACATAAAATGAGTCAAAATCTAAATATGGTAGTCGAACTTTCGCAATTTAACTCAACCTTATCAGATCCCTCGTATTTAAGTTGTTTCTCACAAAGGCTAAAGTAGACCCATGAATTTTACTTAGTTAACACAATAAAACGAATGGCAAGAAGAAGAAAAAGATGCACAAAGCTTCACAAACAAATTGTCAACCTTTACATTACTTCCATTTGATACAAAAAACAAAAAGTTCATCTCTCTCTAATTGATTGAAACTTTTGCTCAAATGAGCTATTTATAAGCTTTTGAAGACTTGTTGGGTAAAGATACAAGAAAGTAGGCATAAGGTTACTAAGTCACTAACTTACTTAGTGGTTGACATCTCCAACTACTTTAGACACTGCTTTGGTGGGTTATTTATATGTCTAAGCACCATCCAACTTCTAAGTAAAAAGAACATGTGATAAATGAAGACAAGACTCCTCATCCATATTCTTTGCCATGTCCTCCCACTGATTTGATGATTTATCCCACTAACTTTGACACATCACCCATAATCTTTATCTAAAGGTGAAGGCAACTAAGTTTTGAGTTAATTCGCAATGTGCACTCATGGTTTAATTCATTCGTCCATGGTCCATTATTTGAGCATATTTTATCTCTAGTTCCACCAAAGACGTCTTACGTCCTAACCAAGCCAATCAATGCCTCACGATCCATCAAAGCTAGCCAAAGTTCGAACCGTGCTTAATCTTACTTGATCAAGTTACCTTGATTCTTTTGCATGTCATCGTCATACGTGTGATTCAACTAACCTTCTACTCAAAGCTTGTTTTCAATTACCTTTTGATCCCACATCCAAATGTTGCATTTCGTTGAAGATTTTTGCCAATGTACTCCAATGCATGTCAACTAATCGACAATGCCCGTTTTTTAACCTACTCGTAAGTCTTTTTCTTGTTTCGTTATCTCAAATGTCAAATATTGATCAAGGTTCAACAATAATTACTTAATTCCGCTGTTAAGACATAGGGTCTCATAGATGGTAAGATAAACATTAAATTGAAATGCAAGCTACCCACTCATAAGCACATAGGCCACGATCGACATCAATCAAAGTAATTAGTACTAGCTAAAATTTTCTTTTGAAATGATACTTTTTTCCTTTTGTACGTTTGTACCTATTGGTACAATACCAAAATTAACTCTTTGGATGGAAGGGTTACATATAAGGGAAAAGTAGATACATAGTTTAAGTAATTTTAAAAAATTTAATCTTTAAAATTTTAAGAAATTGATTTTTAAAAAATAATTTTAGTTTCAATTTTTTAAAAGAAATTTCTTCTCTAATATTTTTTAGATTTCAAAAAATTAAAACATTAAAAAAATGTGATTTAAACATTATATGTTGACTAATTGGATAACTGCTAACATAACGATCAAATTCAATTATTAAATTTGACTTGAATTAATTAAATTCAACTTAAATTAATAACTTATTATAATTATTTTAAATTATTTTGACTTGAGTTGGATTTAAACATTAAATTTCATTGTTATGTCTAAATGTTTGATTGATCTATATGTGATATTCATGTCACATGCATTATTTACTTTTTAATAAAATTTTAACATAAGAGATTTTTTAGAAAATTGAAAAGAATTAAAAAATTGTACTTTTAAAGATTATAAAGATCTTTAAAAATTACTTAAATTATAAGAAAGGTCTATATCTTTTACTTTTAAAAAGTTATATTTAAAAGTTAAAAGATATTTATGAAAGTTTAAACCTTTTTCTCCTATACAAGTGTTGTCAATTTCACAAGGTTAATTATGGTTTAATCTTTTAGCCATAATTAACATCCCTAAAGACTACTATTCACGAAATTATCCTTTTCGTATATTCTTCATCACTAGCAACTCACTAACCATATATACCAATCGACTCCTCTCTTCAAGTCTGTTACAACTATACTTATTTTATATCATAACAATGTCGAGATCATCACAAAAATGAGAAGAAAAAATTGGAGAAAAACTCAAATCTTTGATTCATTACTTTTGTGAGTTTTGTTGACCACCACCACCACCACCACCATTGGACTCCGCTCGATGTCAAGAACAAAAGCCCTATGGTCTAGTCATTAATCACCCTGCTGATTGACAAAGTATAGGTTAAGGCTCTAAAATAATTTTTATTTAATTTGATGAGATTGGTTGAGAATCTAAGTTTCTTGCAGTTATAAAAGTTATTCTACTTATCAAGAACTTTCATTTGGTATGAAAATCATTGAATTTTGAAATTAAAAAGTTTTCTCATCATTGGAGGAATGTTTCGATGATCGAATGAATATTCCTGTTGTCAAATATATTATTCCGAAAACCTTCTAATGAAATTTTTATAAAAAGTTCAAAAAATTTTATAAATTATGGTGACCATTTTCTCCCTTAAGAACCATAGCAAAATTCTTAATAGTTTGTAAATTAAAAATCATGAAAATTTTAGACAAGAATAGATCAAGGACCAAATTGCATAATTAGAGCATTCTAACATACCTAATGAGTCCTAGGTTGTTAATTGAGCCTAGTAACTTGTAAATGATATTTATTAAGATATCTATTTTCCTATTTTAGAGATAAATTATGAGTTTGACTCATTCCACAAGATTCGAACAAACAAGTACATCAATAACTTAAGTTTATATCTATCTACAGATATTGAATCTATATTAGCTATTGAATATGGTTCTATACTAGTATGAAAGATGATGTATTAAGCTAAGATAGATGACCTTTTCTTAAGCACGTGGATACACCTTCAAGTATATACGTGTACATGTGTAGTTTGTGTGATTGTTATTGTAATGTCTATGCGAATATTACCGTTATATCTAAGCATATGTATATAGGTTTGGGTAATTATGGCATATTACATGCATTTATGACAATCCTCAATTGTATGATTGATATTTGGCTTGTGTTTTTGTAATATCCCGTGTGCTATATATATATAAGAGACAACTTCTTCTTTTCTCTATTTTCTCATAATTTCATTTTAACCCTCCCAAAAGTTACTATTCATTAATTCCCTCTCTCTCTAACCCTTTTTCAACGTCAGTGACTCAAACCTATTAGTATTATATACCAATCTCTTCCTCTCGATGAGCCCGTCACAACCATACTCATTTTAACCATCATTGCCACCGAAATTGTCGCAAAAATTGAGAAGAAAAACTAACAAAAAAGTCCAATCGTCGATCCATTGCTTCTGGTGGTTGTTGCCACCACTACCAACATTCGATTTTTCTCGACATCAGGAACAAAAGCATCATTGTCTCGTCGCCAGCTGCCTCCTGGATCATAGTCGATTGATGGAAAAAGAAGTTAGGATTTTAGCTTGTTTTTCTTCAATTCGTTTAAATCTATTCAGAATATGAGTATATTGCTCTGAAGAAAGTTGATCTACTTATCAAGAGCTTTCACTTAGTATAAAAATCGTTAAATTTTAAGATTGAAGATTTTTCAGTGATCAGAGGGAATATTCTGGTGACCAGAGGAATATTTCTGTTACCGGAGGTTATGTTCCGTTGACCATTTTGGTTACTTTTGTGAAAAATTTCTAAAAATTATACTGATCATTTTCCTCTAAAGAACCATAGTGAGGATTTCAACAGTTTGCGAATTAAAAATCACGGAACGTTTAGGCGAGAATAGGAGAAATTTCCAAATTTCAAAAATGGACTGCTTAGGCAATTCAGATGATATCTAAATGGTTATTTGAATCCAATAACTCTTAATTAGCACTGATCGAGATATTTTCTTTCGTTTTACTATACATAGCAGGAGTGGGACCCCACTAGAAGATTCGAACGGACGAGTTCGATTACCAAGTAAGTTCATACCGACTTACTGTTACTGTAGTTGTACCAACAAATGAATACTGTTCAATGCTGGTATAGATGACGACATGTAACAATACACAACCACATTCATATGCATGTGTGTATATATAGTGAACACGTATATGCAGTAATGCGTACCTACTTTAGTATAAGCCTTTATATTGAATTAACTGAGTGGATGCGTTGGATTGGGTATTGCATACATACATTGGTCATTGCATAACTAAATATTTACTTGATAAATTGTATGTTTAATAATTGATATGTATTGCTATGTTCGATTGTGAGGAAGAAAAAATCTGTAGGACGTGCCACCTAATGGCTATGCATTAGGACCAGATGCGCACTGGTTATGATTATGAGAGTTGTTTTGTTTATGATATTGAGATATATTATGGGCCGATCTTGGTTGATGCTTAGCTCCTGATCGGATCCTTATTTTTGATGCTTATGACTTTGGATGCTTTGAGCGAGGACTGGTCTGTTGGTGATGCTTGGCTCCCTGCAACTCCTTTGGATTAAGAGAGCCTTACGACTATATAAGTATAGGAGCATGGTTGGGTTGTTGGTGAGGCATAGTTCCTAGTAATCATTCAAGGTTTAGATTTGTGAGGGCTTAGCCTTGGAGATTAGGGTCCTACAGATAGTCTTCCCACAATTTATTTATGTTGTTGATGTGATTGGGTGTATTTTGATATTTGTGTATGACTGTGCACAAAAATTGGGTATCGTAGGATGGTGTGAGCTTACTTAGCAAGGTCTGACTTCTCTCAACTTTATTTTTTTCAGGTCAGCTACCACCAACTTCGTAGCAGTAACTCCAGTGATGTGTTTGCTATGGCTTACCTACATTTATGTATGTTCTTTCTTTATTTTCATTTATCTTGTATTGTAGCATCTGTAGTGACATGATTTCATGAGTTGTAAAACTTCTTTCTGACGCGTACTATTGTTATTGTATTGTATGAACTTGTTGCGCTATTGGGGTTTGAATTTATTTTATTGCTAGTGGTAGGCTTATATGTGATCTGGGGTTTCAAACCTTGGTCCCATGTGCCGATCACATGCCTATTTCGGGTCATGATAGTTTTAATGTATTTGATTGTGACTATAAAGGAGAAAAAATCTATAGGATGTGCCACTTGATGGATAAGTATCATGTCCAGATGTGCACTGATTTGATTATGAGAGATAAATACCCTAGTGGAGAGGAGCTTAGGGAGGTAATTAGAAGGCTTAGTAGAAATTTTAGACATGAAGAAGGTAGCGGAACATCATATTAGGCTTTGGGTATGGAACTTGGCATTGTAAGACAATTCAAAGATGTTGTTATTGATTATTCGATAGCTACAAGATTTAATGTAAGATGAAAAGAAAATGATTCCAAGTGAATTAAAGTGAGATGTATGGCAGGATGCAAATGGGAGTTGCATGCAACAGATGACCATAAAGATAAGTGTTTAAAATTCAAAACATATAAGTCAGAGCATACTTATTTCAAAACCAACAAGCCAAGAATGGTATCAGCAATGTTTTTGGTTAAGCATTTTAAAGAGAGAATCTTAGAGAAGCCTAACATAGCCACAACTAAAATGATTGAAAAATGTAGGGAGAAGCTACATATTTTTATGAATCCAAGTATGTGTAAGGCTACTAAGAGGAAGTTAAGGAAGGAGAGAGCATTAGACTATTCTTGTGAATATTTTGTTGAGGATTATATCAATGAGTTAAAACTTAGCAATATTGTAACACCCCACTCTCACAGGACATGTACCCGATATCCTGAGTGATATCTGAGTACGAAGCCCACAAGAGCGGTATGCTAAAATAGTCATCGGTCAAAACTCATTGCAAATTGTTTGAAACAATGTACATATATGCGGAAAATCAATAATCAATTTTGATCCAACTTATTTATAAACAATTTCAGTCACAAAAATTACAATCATTTTTTAACTCGTCAGAGTTTCAGTAATCACTTAGGTCCATTACAAAACAAAACACTTGTAATGATAAAGTCATTTCATTACCAAATCATAAACTTACACTTTGTACAATTTTTGTGGAACATAATTCAAAAACACAAAATTCACTAAAGACATATGCAGGCGCACACTGATCCTGACTTGGAACTCTTAGTTGGAGCCTCTCTGGAGTTCTTTACTAAACCTTGAAAGCCACGTTGCAATTTTTGATGAGTTTTGTGAACTTAGTTGAATAACCATCCTCAATGGCTCACTCATATAACAAAATTCAATCATTATATAATCACACAGTTCATATAGTCAAATGGTTCATATCAATTTATCATTACATTTTTGCTTTACAAATCATTCAATGAATTTCAATTATATGTGAATGCTATATGCATGAGACTCACACTCGTTTTTATTATTATGACCGAGAGCTTATCACATACATATACAGATACTGGCCCATTGAGCTAAGCCAGAACAGAATCATAGATCATAGCTCTACGTGCAGAAATAGTAATCATGGAGCAAAGCTCTACATGTAAGCACTTTCATACTAGCTACTTCGGTCACAACGCCTTTATCTGAGCATGCACTTATGAAATGCTTCAAACACAAAATTAAGTCATGTTTAGCAGACATTTATAATTCACAATCATAATCTCATAGTCATCGGACCTAAGTCCAGCATTCAACTTTCGTTAAGAATTCAAATATCATTCAGAGGTTATCGGACATAAATTCGGCATTCAACTATCCAGTTGAGAATCAGAATATTCAAGTAGGCAGTCTCATTCACATACAAGTAGCATTTCCAATGATATTCACATGCATCGAACACCTTAGACAATTATTGTCTGGAATTCATTACACATTCATCAATATCAAATTCAATTCAGTAATAAACAAAACAAATCAAGGTGAGATCATCTTAAGTTACTCACAGTACCCTCCAATACGCTATTGCCTAGATGGTTTGACAATTCCTTAATGACGTCTAATGTGCTCCTCTATATCATATAAAACACATTTTCATATATCACAATTTTGTACAAATGTATAAATATTCCTTTATGCACATCAATGTATAGACAATATTCACAATGTATGTTCAATGACAATTCTGGGCATCTTATCGAGATTTTGTCAACATATCATTTAGATAGAAAAAAACTCTTTAATACAATTTGTACTTAGGGTTTGGACCATAATAAAAACAATGTGAAACTAATTTCATGACCCAATTGATCATTTCAGATTGTTTTCTCATAATATGCTTTTGTGTCAACTTTACATAATTATTCTGATAAGGTAAATAATAAAATTAGGTAACACTTACTTCTGAAAATTTGTTCTCCAATGTTTTAAGCTTCTAATGATTCCAAGATCATTCAATTTGGTTCATTATTCTATGAGTTATGCTCAAAATACCACAGATTATGTACATTTGAAATTTTGGCTAATGCATAATCATGCATTCAAGTTGTACACCTCATATTTCTCAATTCCAATATCCAAAAACTACAAACTTTATACCAATAAAAAGATAAGGGAATAATATATAACTTTTGTGAAGACATCTTTTTCTGTTTTGGCCTATATCAGTACATTTTATTCAATAACAACAGGACTTGATTTTTGTCCCTAGTAGTGCTACTGCCTAAGCCAAGACTTTCAAGCTCAATTTCAAGACCCTTAAGCACAGAATTCAAATTCAATTTCATCTTAACATTTGTATCCAAATGTCTCTACTTCAATTTAAATCAAGAATCATTTCATTTTTAAATCTACAGATCAAAATATAGCCAAAATACCAAAGCATGTTCAGTAAAACATTCTAGTTATCAAATTCCAGCACACCTCAGCATTTTCATCCTAACACTAGCTTTCGGGATAACTTTGCAAGATCATTATGACAAGGAAAATGGTGTATTTTAGTAACACTTTCATCTAGATAATTGTTCCACTATGTTCCCATTTTCTAATAACACTAGAATCATACAATTGATTCAGTATACTGAAAGTTATATCCAAAAGAGTTCAGACTGTTTTTAAACTGTAACAGAACTCCTAACTCTACTTCTAGCCAAATTTTGAAATGCTTAGAGATAAAATCAACATTCGGATTCTTTAGAAACGTTGTATAAATATGTCTGTAGTTTAATCTTAATTAAGAATCAACTCATTCAGAAATACACAGCTCAAGTTATAATCAGAATACCGAAGTCTATTCAAAGAAAATTCTCCAATTCATAACATTCCAATATACATCTTCACCAATATCTCATATATGTCATTCCAATTCAGGCATAATTCTCATACTTCTAAACATATCATAAACATCAGATTGTCACTTACTTGTTAGGCTTTCAATTTAACTCAAACTTCAGATTAAATCAAGTCTCCATGCAAGCAAAATTCATCACAAACTTATGGACAAAATAGGTTGATTTTGGACAACAAGATGAAGGTAACTTTCAACTAGTTTTCTTGGCTATTTTGTGTAAGGTAAAAAGCTAGTTTTGGTGCAACAATTTGGCTAGGGTTTAGGAAAATTAGAGAGGAGAAAGTTGGAGCAAATTTTGATGAAGGAAGTAGAAACTTAGGTGCTGGAATTTGTCACATCAACATGCTAGGTGTCAATAATTTACAAAGACATATGTCTTAAAGCATTCTAACCATTTGTTCAGCAATTAAGCTACCACTAATCAACTCGTTATGCTGCCATTTGTCACCCTTTAATCAGTCCACATGTTACTCCAAGATTGGCCCAATTGTCACCAAATTACTAGTCCATTTGTCACCAATTTAACTATGCCAAATGTCACTCAAATTTAGGCTTAATCATCCAAAATTTTCATGTATCAATTTATCCTACCACTTTGCATTTGTCCTTGTCCAAATGTACCTCAAATTCACCAAAAATTATAAAATAATACTAATGGTCTCCAAATAAATTTTTAATGCAAATAACTAAAATTTCACATTTTAATCACATCTATAAATCAATTGTACCCGAAAAATTTCAATGAATGCATTTACAATCATATTCATGTGCAAAAATGTGCATGTCATATTTAACTAAAGTATGATGTGCATTTCCTAATTTATTAGTACTTCCTCATAAATCACAATTCTAGCCTTAACATGGGTAACAGAATGTTACAATTCTCCCCTCCTAATAAAAAATTTCGTCCTCAAATTTTTTACCTGAATGGTCAAATAGGCAGGGGTACGGATTTCTCATATGTTCCTCTGTTTCCCATGTGGCTTCCTCACTCAAATGATTCTTCCAAAGGACTTTCACCATTGAGATCACTCGGTTCCTCAGTTGCTTATTCTGATAGCCAATTATTTTCACTAGTTCTTCAGCATAACTTAGATTACTAGAGACTTCAATTTCTTAAGTCGGTTTCACATGGGTTAGATCCGACTGATATCGCCTAAGCATACTCACATGAAATACATTATGTATCTGAGCTATTTTTGAAGGTAAAGCTAACTTATAAGCCAATGGTCCAATTATTTCAATTATCTCATATGGACCAATATACCTCATATTTAACTTACCCATCTTACTGAATCTCAGCACACCTCGCCACGGTGATACTCTCAAGAATAATCTATCACCTACCTAATACTCTATATCTCGTCTATGCTGATCCACATAGCTTTTTTGTCTATCTTGTGCTACTTTAATTCTGCTATGGATGAATTTCACCTTGTCGTCAGTATCCTGAATCAATTCTGGGCCTTCAATAATTCTTAGACCCTCTTCATCCCAATATAAAGGCGAACGACACTTCCTGTCATACAACGCCTCATATGGAGCCATACCAATACTGCTGTGATATTGATTATTATAAGCAAATTCAATCAAAGCTACATACTAATCCCATGCTCCTTGAAACTCCAGAACACAAGCTCTGAGCATATCCTCAACAGCCTTTATCGTTCTCTCACTTTAATCGTCGTACTGAAATTTTGCTTTGTATCTAATGTTGCTTGTACACTCTAATCGAGGTATATCTAGGATGCTTGTCTACAACATGGACACTAGAACCTTACGTAACCTCACAACTTCATTCACATATCGCCGAGCTAACTGATTTAGTGAGCAATTTTCTCTCACTGGCAAGAAACGAGTTGACTTGGTTAGTCTATCAACAATGACCCAAATGGCATCATGTTGCCTCGAAGTCCCCTGCAAACCCATAATGAAATTTATAGTGATTCGTTCCTATTTCTACTCCAGAATAGGTAACGAATGTAATTTTCCAACAGGAGCCTGATGCTCAGCCTTAACTTGCTGGCAAGTTATACACTTAAAAACAAACTCTGCTACTTGCTTCTTCATACTAGGCCAGTAGCAATGTTGTTTTAGCGTGTTATACATCTTGATGGTACCAGGATGCATAGCATAAGCTGCTACATGTGCTTCCTCCAAAATCTCTTTCCTCAAATTATCAATATCAGGCACACATAATCTTTGCTTTAATCATAATTTATCATCTCTCATTTCAAATTTAGAATTCATATTCACTTTTAACTTCTCAATTAACTTTACAAATTCTGGATCTCTACTCTAAGCCTTTTTTATTCTTTCAACCAATATAGGTCTTAACTTCAAAGTAGCTATTAATGTTTCATTCTACCTCAAATTCAATTCAACATTCAGTGCTCCAAATTGAACTAGGCTAGGTAACCTCAATAATTGTACTTGAGCCACACTACTATTAGACTTCCGACATAATGTATCAACCACCACATTAGCTTTGCCAGGATGATACTCAATTGTACAATAATAATCTTTCAACAATTCTATCCATCTCCTCTGTCTCATATTCAACTCCTTCTGGCTCAATAAGTACTTCAAACTCTTATGATCAATGAACACTTAAAAAGTTTCTCCATACAGATAATGTCTCCATATTGTTAAGGCAAACACTACTACAACAAGTTTTGAATCATGGACTAAATACTTAAATTCATGAGATCTCAACTATCTCGATGCATATGCTATTACTTTACTAGGATGCATCAATACATATCCTAAACCCTGGTGTGAAGCATCACTGTACACAATATAACCTCCAAAGCCAGATGGAATAGTTAACACCAGTGCTATAGTTAACCGGTGCTTAAGCTCTTCAAAATTCCTCTAACAATCATCATTCCATCTAAAAGGCACATTCTTTCTCAGAAGTTTTGTCAAAGGGGCTAAGATCAATGAAAACCCCTCAATAAACCTTTTATAATAACCAGCTAATCCAAGGAAACTTTGGATCTCAGACACATTCCTTGAAGCCTCCCACTTCATCACTGCTTCGACTTTCCTTGGGTTAACCTGAATGCCTGTCCAGACACTATATGACCCAAAAATACTACTTGATTAAGCCAAAATTCACACTTAATAAACTTGGCATATAACTATTTCTCCCTCATTATCTGGAGAACCAATTTCAGATGTGCAGTATGATCTTCTCTACACTTCGAGTACACCAAAATGTCATCAATAAAGACAATTACAAAATGATCTAAATAAGGTTGAAATATCTTACTTATTAAAGCCATAAAAGCTACCGAGGTATTAGTCAATCCAAATGGCATTACCAAAAACTCGAAGTGCCTATATCTTGTCTAAATGCACTCTTGGGAACATCAGCCTCATCTATTTTCAATTGGTAATATCCCGATCTTAATTCTAACTTTGTGAATACCTGAGCTAACTGTAATTGATCAAACAAATCATCAATCCTCGGCAATGGGTATTTATTCTTAACTGTTGTTAGATTCAACTGCCGATAGTCCATACACAATCTTATAGTTTCATCATTCTTCTTCACAAAAAATACCAAAGCTGCCTAAGGTCACACACTATGTTGGACCCCGATCCTTTCTATTAAATGAGAGATTGTTGGTGATTATTCATGTGCAGAGAAAAGAGAAAATTCTTGAACTTGAAATGAAATAAAAAAAGATGGTTTAGACACAAGATGGGTTATATGTGATATGTGGAAGTTGAAAGCTAGAAATGTATAAGTTCATTGTGTATGCTTCGGTGTTTTAGCCATAACTTTTGCTCTAGTTATCCAAATGAGATGGTTTTTGATTTGGATTAAACTAGGGAGATAATACAATTTGTTTGATGAAATCAAGTTTTTATCCGATCTCTAAGAATGTCAATTTTTGGATGGAAGTTGAGCACAGAATAATGTTTCAGTATAAGGACAGTCCGAACTGTATAGGGTATAAATTTTAGACTATGGAACCAAATTGAATGCTTTTAATGTCATTGAAAAATTGAGACAATGAGGAACATTTTTTCTAGAAGGGAGTGTTACCAAATTTCTTCAATTGCATGATTAGAATAAGGTCTTTATTTTTAGAAGGAGTTAAGCATGACCTAAATGAATTTTGAGGCATTGATAGATTATTTATGTTATTTTTGTGGAATTAATTAGCATGTTAATGGGAGTTAATT
>JAOSBK010000204.1:3625467-3641317 GCA_027568895.1 Erythroxylum shatona
AGAATAAACATAACCTCCATCGGTTATGTTATGTGGCTGTTTATTTGGTGTCCTTTCATGTTGTTTAACTGCCAACAAATTTAAATAGTATTATTTGTTTATCTTTATGTATTTCTTTATTTCAATTTTTCTCTCAATCAATGGTCATTTAGATGTAGTATTTTTATTAGTTAAGGATAAAATTGTGTATTATTAAACTTTTTAGATACTTTTTTCTTCTTCTTCTTCTTCTACTATTACTACTACTACTACTATTTCTTTTATTGCTACTACTTCTTTTATCTTCATGTTACATTTGCATATATGTCTACCAAAAATAGTCTTTTTATCACGTAAGGATAAAGTTGAGTACTATTAAATTTTTCTAAAACCCACGTTAATCGAAAATTTAAAATGAGTATCGTCAAAATTTAAAATGAGTATTGACAATGATGATGATATAACGAAAGAGTTGATTCAAAATGTCTTGAAACAAGGGGTAATTCGGCAATGTACTATCCATTTTTCATCACCAATTACGTTAGTCAAAAGGGATAGTTATTAGCACTTGTGTATTAATTATAGACGTTTGAACAAGAATACCATTAAAGATAATTTTTTTTCATCCTAGAATTATTAGATGAACATTCAAACAAAAGTCAAGAAGTTAGAAGCTCTTTTTCACTGAAAAGATTTGCAAAAGCATACGAGGAACTGCATTAGGCAATGTCATAATTGCCAACGGAACATATATGGAACTACTTTGCAAGCAAGTCCATTATATTTATAACCAATGTTTTAAAACATCAAATCGGTAAAAAAAAGAGTTAAGAGTTTGATTGATATTACACTGCTTTAAAATTGATATATAATAAATAATAAGTAAAAATTATAAAAATAAGTAAAAATATAATCTAAAATAAAATATTTTATAGAAATAAAAAATATATTAATAATGCCTATTAATATATAAATAAATAATATAAAAATAAAAATAAAATTGTATTTTTTATTATTATTTATTTAAAAATTCGGAAACTCTAACTTTATTCTAACTTCTTTCTAATGTCGTTAAACATGCTTATTTTAAATATTATTTTAACACATTCTTAAATTATCTTAAGCAAAATTACTTATATATATATTAATTAATAAGTCAATTTAGTAAACAAATTCATGACAAAAATAATAATTAGTTTTTAACAATAATAATTTAAAATTTTTGAGTTAAAGTATAAAGAGATAAACAGATAACCTAACCTTTGATAAATTAAAGTAACATTTTAAGTGTATCTTTACTAAAAACAATTCTTGGTAAGAATTTTTTCAAAACTCACTCAGCACTTCCACTTCTTTGGTGAAGCACTTGAACAAGTTCAGAGTCGACCAATATTCACTCTGACGTGTATATATATTGACCCCATTCTGGATCCGATTAAAGCTTGTCTGAATACAAGTGTTGTGCAAGCTATCACTTGTCTCTCAATACAACGTAACTGGACCCACTGGTCTTTTGGATCTTGGAAATCCTCCTCAGAATATCAGCAAAAGCCTTCTTGTCCTGCACCAATGAGCAAATTCACTTCTCAACAGACAGAATGAGAAAGGTTTCATGTAACACTGCTTTTCAGGCGAGGCTACACAAAAATGGACAGTAACTCTCATTTAACATAAGATGCATGCATGCCTCTAGCTCTCAAGAAACGTAGAGTCCATAATCTTGCTTTGTAATCAATTATTTTTCTGAATGTGGGAAGAACTAAAGCAATCATCAATCAACAGCTGATTCAATTTATAGTGTATGCGGGCACAGACATTTTAAACAAGAAAAGCCATACCTCAGAACTTCTTAACCTGGATTTGAACCTAGCAACAAGGTCTTGTGTAGTCACCGGCCCGTTTTGCAACAGAACAGCCCTGATCTCTTCTTCAGTAACTGGTGCAATAGATGACGTTGACCCTGTTTTGGATGATACTGGGGTTCCTTTAGGAGTGGCAACAGTTTTAGTTGCAGGCGTACTTTCTTCTTTAACTGCAGGTTTTGATTCCTGATACCATGCAAAGTCAATCCACAGAGTTCTGGAGATTAAATGTCCCACATGTTAGTTATAATCCAAAAAGAAGAGAAGAGATACATTTTCTGTCTTCACTTTCTTTGGTGTAACACCATTAGTTGCCTTTGAATCATCACCGTTTGATTTCCTTTTTCCCTTTGCAGACTTGGAAATTGATGGGGTGCTCTTAGCGGAACCTGTTGTGGGTTTTGATGGACTACTGTCCACAGGTTCCTCCTTAGGTGCATCCTTCTGCTTAGGAGTAAGTACTGGGGATAAATTCGTTTCATCATCATCTATCTGGACAAGCCCAAACAAGTAATTCATCAGTCAAAGCAGATAAATGCAGAAATGTAAATGAATGCATAGCAGGCTATACAAAACATCAAATAATTCAGGTTTTAAAGAAGTGGCTTATAGCATCTCAATTTATTTGAAGGAATTGCCCCATGAAGCATTAAATAAGAGGCCTAAACTTCTCAAAACTTGCAATAAAATTATAATTCGTCAAAGTAAGGCCATATAAAGTAGAACAGGAACTATAGGACCATTATAGTCGATAATAAAGATCCACTAATCAGAGAACATTGTAAGCAATCAACAAAGTAAGCTAATACAATTAGCTATCAGAAAACACTTACATCATCTTCGTCATCATCGTCATCTTCTGCATCTGAATCATTCAGCCCACCAGCTCTGCCCAGTAGCTTTTTTAACTCCTTCCCGGATTTGCTGAGTCCTCCTTCCTCATTTTCTTCGTCCTCGTCATCTTCGTCCTATAAGATAAAGATTTCCAATCATCATAAAAGCAATGCATTGTGAAAGTTGAAGTGGTAAGAACTTAGATATCTACTAGGCTAATACAACAATACTGCTCAAAACAGCAGAGTCTATCACTTCATCAAAATCTAAACAATTAGATTGTCTTAATTGTTTATGCTGGACGGTGTAGTGATATTGAAAATTGTTTAGATGTATGGACAACTTCAAATTTCTAATGAGAAAATTTCCCCATTTTATCTCTCCCATAACCACTCACTACCTTAAGCCAACTCTCCTCAAATTCTAAGGTAACCATCAATCTAAAACTGCCCTTAATAGTATCGTTGTTGCAAGGGTATAGTCCCTACTCATACTGGCCAGGAGTAAGATACTGTTAGAGACCACCTTCTCTAACGGATATTCAACTCTAAACACCGATACCTGCACTCTAGCAAACACACACACAGCACAGAACAAGAACAAGAATGAAGGAGAAATGAATGGGATGCCCGTAACTATTATTCCCTAGCTAGACTTAGAGGGCTAGCTGAACCTCCCTACAATCACCAATCACAATATCATAACCGAATGACTAACCCCTTTCCTCTAACAACCTTTTATTCATTTCCTCTAACTAACTTCCACACGACTCACCTCTCTCTCCCATCTAATTCCCCACTTTACCCTCACAATTCACTCAAAAATTCCCCGCATTCATATTCCTCCTCTTACTATATTTCTACTGAAACTTAGTCTCAACAGATACCCTGCATCAACTTATTTGCCAAAATACGAGGAAAAAGAACAAAGAAGAAATTAATATAACATGGACAGTAAGCATAATATGCTTCTAAAAACTTATTCTCATTGTTGCCTCCTTTATTTTGCAGATAATATATAATTGTATCAAGGTTAGCAGTTATTGGGTTGTTAGATTTATAAGAATTAGTAGTTTCTTTTTGATTTATGAGCATTATCAGTTCCCTTTGCATGAAATTCTCCACATTGACTTTCCGTTTCATGTCCCCCCCATTATTGTTGAACTTTTAGACTTAAAAGGGACAAACATCTTAAAAGTTGATAATCCTTGGCATTACAAGTGCTTTCTCTTAAAGCCATTTTTACAGTGAGAAAAATTTCCCATGTCTCAATCCCTTACATTGGGAATGGAAAGGTTTCCAAAACTTTCCATATACTCCATAACACACATTTGATCCTTACCAAAGTTGATATGGGATATCTTCTAGGCTAATGATTCTCCTTTACAGCAGTTCAGTTTAAGACTTATTGAGGGTCCATCAGTTCAAAAAGATAGAAACTTCATCGTGTAGCATACCTTCATAGGAATATCTCCTCTTAAATCAAATGTATCAGCTCTGTTTAGCAAATCCCACACATGCTTTCACAGGAGCTGAACTTCATCGTGTAGCATACCTTCTTAGGAATATCTCTTAAATCACATGTATCAGCTCTGTTTACCAAATCCCACACATGCTTTCGTAGGAGCTGATTGCTTTGACCCTCAATCATGCCGAGCTTATCAAGAATTAGCAAGATTAAACTGATTTCCTTTCCATTTGAATAATCATCTAAAGGCCTTCAGCCACATGTAATCATTAGGCCTTTTACCAAAATGATGCAGAATAGGTAAAACAGGGTCAGTAATATGTTAGGTAGGTTGAGAGACAATATTAAGGATCAATATGGGTTTTAATGCTAACTGGATATTGGAATAGGTATTCAATTTCTGGTGATTCTAGAAACTTGGGTTTTTTAAAAATCCAAAAGATATTAATGTAGGAAAGGAAGCAAAAAATGGTACTACTAGAGTGAAGTTACAAGCAGTCTTCTAGGGGAAGGTTTAGGCACAGTTATCTCAGGAATAGATTTAGAAACTATAAACTCCTTTCAAATAGTTTGGGATCTATGCTGATTAGGTTGTTATATTACATAAAGCATTATTGGCACTTATATCTTTATATTAGTTTGTCATGTTAAACTCCTACAAATAGGTTTCTATTGGCATTAAGAAACACCTAGTCACTATGGCTTGATCAAAAGAGAAGCCTGCACTCTCTCACTCTTCCTCTCACAGATGCCCCTCTCCCCAATCTTCCCTCTTCTTTCATCCCTCTTCAACCTCTTACTCTGCATTTACTTCTCTCCCATTCTCTTCCTTATTTTCCTCATCCCTCAGCTGTCTTACATTAATTATGCTAATAAAAGAGGAAGGAGAAATTGCTATAATAGTGTGAACCTTTTAGGAACAAGGAAAACAAAAAGGGACAGAATACATAAAGCAAAAACGCAGACCTGCTTAATTTCTGGGGGAGCTGGAACCTCAGGAGCCAAATCTTCCCGCTCTTCAGGATCATTACCAACAGTTTCATCATCATCAGTAAAAATCTCTTCATGTTCCCAATCATCACCTAATGCCAGCAGATAAATAACCCAAGTTATTATTTAGTAACTGTAGTATTAGCAACATTTTAAACTACAAGAACCAAACTTCATTACATGATTGAAGTTAATCAAGAACAAAAGGACCACATTACTAAGTGCATTCGAAGAAGAGGTTGCCAAAATGATGCAGTGAAAGATTAACAGAAGAGTGTATCAATAAATATTACAAACCTATAGCATAAATTGAAGAGAGAGAATTTTGTATAAGCAATTGATATTCAGAGTATGGAGAAGCAACACTGACCCTTTTCTATATCATCATCGTCCATATCATGATCACCTCCCCTAGGCCCTTCTTCATCATCATCACCATCTCGTTTGTTGAGTCCAAGCCTACTTTTTCTAGCTGCTTCTTCTTCTTCATCTTCTTCTCCCTTGTCAGAGACACTTCCTTCTTCTTCTTCACCAGTTGACTTTTTACGTCCTCTTCCACCAGCAACAACACTCTCCTTCTCATCAAATTTATCCACTTCACCAAATGCTGCGGCTCCATTATTTGCGGCTTTCATCATCCATCTTTCATATCCATCAGCAGTCTTTCTCCTGTTCTTCATCTTCTCTTCTGCTTCCTCCAAAGTAAGTTGTTTATATTGTGCAACCTTGTTAAAATTGTACCTGTTAAACATGTAAGCAGTTAAAATGCATCACCAATTAGCTGCACAAAATTTAACCAGAGAGATCTTGAATCATACTCTCAAGTTCTTTAGGTCAATAAATTCTCATAAGTATTTTATAGTAAAAACGGATAACTGTGGTAAAATAAGACACGAATAGGACTGAAAGTAAATCTGAGCAAGTTAAAACTTGGACAGTTCAATCCTATATATTCCTGAATGCACCCAACCCATATAAGGAGCCACAGGCCACAACTGTACATATTGTTTAGAATTCATACCAAGAGCCAGCAGGAATAGCAATAAACTCTTTCCCTTGCATCATCAGCAGGTAGTAGGTTGCTGATTGGGAACCTTCAAGATGCCCCTGGTACTGAAACTGGCCTGTTTCATCTTCCAACATCCAAGGCTTATTCTTGTACTTCTCCTATGTAAATAAAGTAATGGAAATGAATTTTAAGGTCCACAAGAGGAATAAGAAAGGCAAATAATTCAACCTACAAACCTAATTTGGTGGGGAAATTGGCTTTAAAAGAAGGCAAATAAATTATGACCAACCTTCACCATTATCCTATCTCAAAAGACTAAGAATAACTAATCTTCCAAGAAGGAAAAACAGATAGACAGGATGAGATATCGAATCTAAGCAAAGCAAATGGGTAAAGAAGATTATATACCCTCAAGGTATCACTAAGTTGGCGTCCTTGAAGTCCATCTTTATGGAGGGTCCATTTATTCTCCGCAGTTTTCTTCCTTGAAAAAGTTGGCAGCCCATTCATAAATCTACCAATAAAGTAGTTCTTCTCAGTGCTAGGACTCGCACGAACACTATATTCCTAAAAATGCAGACAACAACAATATGATCAGAATTCAGCTTTTCCATCAATTCAGAAAAGGAAGCTAATTTTCTCGGCGAAATCAAAACTTTTACCAACATTTCTACTATTAGCTAGCTTTTTCGGCTTGATCATAACACAACAAACATCATATATGTAAATACCCGTTCACTGTCTTATTCAACAATCTGCAGTTAGAACAATTAAAAGGGAAAAAAAGATAGCAAAAGAAAACCAATTCAAGAGTACGAAACTCGGATCAAGCGAGAGACAGTGGCACCACAATCATAGCATTTGCCACGATTCTCGGCCATCGTTTCGCCACAGGACAAGCAAAGAGTCATGTGCTTGCAATTACTTCCGTACAAATCCGTAGTCGACCCACAGCCACTACACGAGGGCTTCAATAGCAAATCCAACGACATTTTCTCTCCCTCCTTCAGAAACAGCAATACCCAATAGTAAAAAGGTAAAATCCCACAAAGAGCATGTCAGGGTTCAATGAAGATGCGAAATGCTCATAAGCGCAGTGACAAGTACACCCCTCTGAGTCATTCTGAGTGAGGAAGACGACGAAAGATATTAAAGATGAGTGGGCACTATATCTCCTTGGGTACAATCGGCTGTATGAGATTACTACACACTGTCGGTTGCTGACAATCCAACACAACACGACGAATTATAAAACATGTTTTTAAGACAATTAAAATGTTTCCAAACGACAACCTACTTAGTTAGTTAGCAAGTGAAACGGCAATGTTTGAGTTTGTCCTGTATGATAAATCGCAGGAAGTTGGAAGAAATAAAAACAAATAAAAGTCAGCGACAGCAGCAGGCGACCAACTTCAATGGACTCTCAATGGAGGGAGAACAGACTCTACCCTCTATTGGGTACCGTTTTGCTGCTATCTCTGCTTTATCTCAATTTCAACGACAAACTCAGCTTCCCGACCATCCTTCGGCTGCCTAGAATGGGGTTTGTTTCCACCAACTCCACACACTTTGTCGTCTTCAATGGTGGGGAGCAGTCAACGATGTATGTTAATGGATGGAACTCATACTGGTTGTTGCAGGAGAGTGTGTGGAGTGAATCTAGATCCAAGGTGTCTAAGATGTTTAAGAGAGGTGCTCAAATGGGGCTGACCGTTTGCAGGACTTGGGCTTTCAGTGATGGTCATGGTCCTAACGACTTGCAGGTCTCTCCTGGTGTCTTCAACGAGAGAGTCTTTCGGGTTTGTTCTGTTTAATCTCTTATAGAATTTGTGATATTTGCTTTTGTTAAAGAATTGAGGATATTGGAATAGGATTGTAGGAAGACTTTCAATTGCATTCCCAGTTACCCGCTTGATTACTAGTTCAAAGAAGGGTTTTTTTCCAGTTTGTTCTGTTCTATCTCTTAAGGAAGTTGTGATTCTTTCTTTCTGTAGATACTGAAAGAAAAAAATAAGTTTTCTATATTTGGTGTGTATAATTCAATGTATGAGGGGATATTTATACCCAATTTGCCTACCTAAGTATCCATAATTTATACTATACAATCATATTATATCAAAAACAAAATCAATAATAATGATAAGATCATTATCATATCATATGAAAGTACATCTTATAATGATAAGATCAAGGATAAGATGGACATCTTATCTTATTCTTATTATTGTTAACATCTCCCCATAAACTCAAGTTGTCCTTGTAAATGAGAGGTTGGTTTAGAAATTAAATCTATAAAGTGTCGAGTTGAATGAGACTCTGTGAAGATGTCAGCAATCTAAGACTGAGAGAAAATGAGAACGAGTTGTATGGTCATTTAGAGAACATGATATTGAACAAGATTACAATCTATCTCAATATGTTTGGTCCGTTCATGAAAAACATCATTATTAGCAATTTGCATAGTACTATTGTTATCACAATGGAGAGGAACTGCAAACGAGAAAGATACACCCATATCTTGAAGCAGCCATCATAGCCAAAGGAGTACAAAGGTAGTCTCAGTATGAGCTTTATATTTGACCTCTATAATGAATCAAGACACAATAATTTGTTTCTTGTTGCGCCAAGAAATGAAAGATGTTCCCAGAAAGAAACAATAAATAGTGGCGGATTGATGGTTCTTTAGATCCCCAACCCAACCAGCATCAGAATAAGCTTGTAGCTCTAATAGGGAAGAGTAGCGAGAAAAAAGACCATGAAACAAAGTGCCTCAGAGTTACTAACAACGGAGAAATGAGTTGTACTAGGTGCAGACATGAAGTGACTCGCAATGTGAACGGTATGAGTAATATCTGAACGAGAGATAGTAAGATAGATAAGACCGTCAACTAATTGGTGATAAAGCGTATCATCATTAAGTAGACTCCCATCAGTAGAAAAAATGTGACATTGGTGTCTAGTGAAGTATTACTAATGTCAGCACAAAAGATGAGATCAATAGCATACTTTGCTTGTGACAGATAGTATCCAGATTCACCTAAGGACACTTTGAGACCCAAAAAATAACTTAGATTACCCAAGTCTTTCATTGCAAACTGCTGGTCAAGAAAGGACTTAAGGGTAGAGATACCTTGTATGTCATCACCAATTATTATCATGTTATCTAACTAGAGAAGGAAAAGATTGTACCTTGGTCTGTTTTGCGAAGAACCAAGGCATGATTATAAGAGGTAAACTTGAAATTAAGTTGTCCACTGGTAGAACTAAATTTTGCAAACTAGGCTCGAGGAGCTTGTTTTAATCCTTAAAAGATTTTGCGGAGATGACAAACATTATTGGAAGGATGATTATACCTCAAAAGAGGTTGCATGTACACTTCTTCTGTGAGATTTCCATTAAGAATTCATTTGAAATAACTGTCATCTTTTGCTAGAATCAACAGTAATGAAATTGCATATTGCGGTAATTCTGGCTACAAGAGCGAAGATCTCCTTATAATCAATTTCATATTTCTAAGTGAATCCTTTAGCAACAAGGCGAGCTTTGTAACTTTCCACTGATCCATTTACTCGAATCTTAATTTTATAGACTCATTTACAGTCAATAACAGACTTGTCTAAGGGTAAGTCAACCAAGTTACAAATTTCAGTGTTAGAGAGAACTTGTAGTTCTTTCTCCATTGCTTGCCGACATAAAGTGTCAGAGTTGGCCTTGCGATAGGTGCGAGGTTCATATAGAGAAATAATAGTGGAATAAACATGGAAGTCTTTCAGATGAACAGAGAGTTGACTTACTCGAGTGAAACAACGAGGAAGTTGTTGAGACTTAGTTGATTATGATGAATGGGTAGATGAGGAAGAGTTGTGTGGTAAAGGTGAAGGTGAAGGGTCTCTATCCAGGGAAGATATAATAGAATCGGATGCCTGTTCTATTGGACTGTTAGAGCTGTAAGATGGAGCTGTAGAAGAAATGTCATGAAACAAAGATATGGTAAGATCAAAACAAAATTGTTGTCGGGTTAGTTGACTCGGAATTTTGAGTGTGTGAAAAACATTTTATGTTCCCATTTCTTTAGAGCCTCAGATTGTTGACATCTTCACGAAGTCTCATCCACCGTGGCACTTTGTAGATCTATTTTCCAAACTCAACCCCTCATCTACTATGTCACCTTGAATTTGAAGGTGGTGTTAATAATAATAACAATAAGATAAGATGTATCTTATCCTTGATCTTATCATTATAAAATGTATTTTGATATGATACGATAACGATCTTGTCATTATCTTTGATTTTATCTTTGATATGATATGATTGTATAATATAAAATTAGGGATATTTAGTTAGACAAATTGTATGTAAATATTCCCTTGTACATTGAATTGTACACACAAAATATAGAAAATTTCTTTTCTTCATTGTTTAGACACTTGCAAATAGGGTTTCAACTTCAGCAGCTTTTCTTGGCGTATGATGATGCATGGGCAGGTTTCCATAGATGATTTTTGAACCGTTGAATTCTACTCGAGAAGATGAACAATTTATTATATGGGAAAATGTTTTTGGAGTAGATTTAAAAACCCATAATACGAAAACAAAATGTTCTGAGGGAAAAAATAAAGAAAGATCCAGAATTTTGACTCCTTCTATTACAAAGAAGACTCTGAAATCATGTAGTGAGTGAAAGAAGAAAAGAAGTTTTTCTATATTGTGTGCATAATTTACTGTGCAAGGGCGTATTTATATATAATTTATCTAACTAAATATCTCTAATTTTATGTTATACAGTCATGTCATATTAAAGATAAAATTAAGGATAATAATAAGATCATTACCATATCTTATCAAAATATATCATATAATGATAAGATCAATTATACATCTTATTTTATTGTTATTATTGTTAATACTGTTATTAAAGAACTGTGGATTATAAGGAATGGAATTAGGGAAACTTATACTGTGAGTTGAATGTTAGTAAGTCATAGTAGCCATACCCAGTTGATTACTAGTTAAAAGAAAGGTTCTTTTGCAATGGCATTTAAGAGTTTGCTATCTTTTGCGTCATGAACTAGCTTTTTAGTTAGAAAATGACCTTGATTGTATGATCAGGTCGGTTTTTGTGCGGGATTGTAAAATTGAAGAATTTCCTTGGAGTGTCAACTAGGATATAGAGCTTATACTGTACCATGAAACTTGCTGTTTCTTTTTGACCGGGGCAGGAATGTCATTAGAATCTGTGATTTTGAATGTGAGCTAGGGGACTTGCTGTTTTCCCTGTGTAATGTGTACTAATGTAATTCTTAATATCATGCTGCTTTTCTGTTTTATACTTATTGCAAGATTGATGGAAGCATTTATGAGTTCTCTCAGAGCTTTTATATGTATCTGGCTGCAGGCACTGGACTTTGTGATAGTTGAAGCAAGGAGGCATCGGATAAGGCTAATTCTTAGTTTAGTTAATAATCTAAATGCGTTTGGTGGAAAGGCTCAGTATGTAAGGTGGGCGGAACAAACTGGAATTGATGTCTCCTTAAAAGATGATTCCTTCTTTTCGAACCCTGCCATTAAGGACTCCTACAAATCATATGTCAAGGTGGGACACAATATTTACTTATGAAAATGTGAACCCTCAGAACCATTTTTACACTCTCATTATATGTTCGATTGAACAAGTAGTACCCGCCATACTATCAGTGGTAAATATTATTCCTTTGGAAAAGAGATCTGTATCTGTCACTTCCTCTGAAAACCTGGGTTCAACTTCAAATCTCTACTGAATTGCAGTCATAATTATAATACAATTTGATGCCCGTTTCTGTTTGCTTATCACATCCTGTTATGCACTTGCCAGGCCATTGTGACAAGGAAGAATTCTATAAGTGGTGTAAGGTATTGTGACGAGCCAGCAATTTTTGCCTGGGAGCTTATGAATGAGCCCCGGTGTGCATCCAATTCATCTGCTCCTTTACTTCAGGTGAATTGGAAATAATTGTGAACTTTCATTTTCAAAATTGGTGAAGAAGATTATTTCCAAGTAACTTCATCTGAGATTTGATTGAACTTGTTTTGTCACTATTTTCACCAAAGGCATGGATCAGCGAGATGGCGACATTCATCAAAGGCTTGGATAAGAAACATCTATTAACTGTTGGACTTGAGGGCTTTTACAGCCTAAATTCAACAGAAGAGTTGGATGTGAATCCTGGCAAATGGGCAGGCTCACTTGGATCCGACTTCGTACAAAATTCAGCAATCAAAGACATTGATTTTGCTTCAGTCCATGCATACCCAGATAGCTGGTTAGTAATGATCTCATATACGCTGATAGTTGTGTGGATGATGATCAAATTACAAGGATCAGACCCAGCAAGTTATTCCACTATGCATTCTTGCGATAGGTTATTATATTTTATGCCAATCTATTGTGGTGTTTGGGTGGAGTTGCCTAATTTTGCTCAATGTTGATGCTTACATTAGCTTGATATTAAGTTGATTGTAAAATCTGGTTCATCTACAAATTGCAGGATTCCAAATACAAACTTGGAAGGCAAAGCAAAGTTTCTTTCTCAGTGGATGGATTCTCATGTAAGGGATGGAGATACTGTGTTGAGAAAACCAGTTCTTTTTACAGAAGTGGGCTCTGCTCGGCATGCAACTAAGGAAGGAGTATACGACATTGATATATTGTTAAAAGCAGTGTATGATAGAATTTACGAGTCGGCAAAGAAGGGACAGGCCGGAGCAGGAGCCTTAATCTGGCAATTATTAGTAGAAGGAGTCGAGGAATATAGTGATCAGTATTCTTTTGTTCCATGGAATCATCCTTCTACCTGTAAACTGATAAAAGAACAATCATCAAGGCTACGAAATTTAACTTTGGAGCACAAAATGGGATGACAAGGTTCTTCAATTTATTAATTCTTTGATTACATGCAAATATCAAAGCTTGAAGAATGTACTTGCATACAGTTTGCATCATGCACTCGAAATGAAATTTCGGAAATAATGTCAGTTTGCCTTGCTCAAAGCTCAGGTAATAGTTTCTGATATATGTAAATGCACAGAAAAAAGAAGCAAAGACCTGCTAAAGGTGTGATAATACACAGAGAAAGCCACATATATAATAGCGTGGAAGAAGCGTAAACCTGGATATTATATTATATGAGAACTTATCTAGGCCACACAGCTGCATTTGCACCGAAACATGCACTTTTTGCACTGAGCAAGAGTTGGATTCCCACCGTTACATTCACACTTCTTGCTGCACTTGAACCTTGAACTCCCACCCCACAAGCACCGAGCCATGCACCGTAGAATCGGCACGCACTTTGGGCAACCGTACTTCATCTGCTCTGCAATACAATTTTTACATTCACTACCGTCCGGCGGGCAAGACAGCACCGGCGACACCACCAGCAACCATAACATCAGTAACATCGTTACTGCAAGCCTCTTGTTTTCTTCCATATTCCTTCAGGACAAACTGGTCTTTAACCAAACTCAGGGTTGTACTTCTACTGTAAATACTTCATATGTATACTCTCTTTGTCAGAGAGGAGTGATTCTGTGCTCGTATTATGATCAAGATCTGATTCCTATAACCATTTGATGAAGATCAAATAAAAATTTCTTACGGTACACACCTGAGGTTGATATCATGTATATAGCCGGCAGTACCTTCAGTAATAAATGTGGTATCATTGACTACACCATTGGGATTGAAACCTGCAGGTCCTCGGGCTGCTCAATGATTTCTATCTCATCTTCTTGTTCTTATCTCTTGCTTTGTCCCCGTAAGGTGCTTCCTTGTTTGATGATCATAGTCCCACCGCATTGAAAATGTTTGAGGATGAAGCAGAAGATATTTGTCAAAGGGCATTAAACAGCTGCTTTATTGAACATTGTTCGCACTGTCTGTACTTTGTCTTTAGTGCATTTTGGTTCACACTTTTAACTTGGTAAGAAAGGCATAGATTCAACATGGTCGGTATAAAACCACTCAATCCCCTTCAACCACCAAGTTAATGACATCGTGTGGAAAAGGATTTCACCAATTTAACTCTTTAACTCCACATTCCACCTGTTTTAAGATTTTGGAAACAATGTCTGGACAGACTCTTAAGGACTGGCCATATACAGTAAACGAGTTTTCCATATTTAAATGTTAACTAATTAATCGTCTAAGCATTCAATCAGAGATAGTTGACGCCACCACTGTGCAAGAAACATATGAAAAGTAGAAAATATTACATTCTGTTATTAAATATATACTATAAAACATTATCACGTAGATTATGTTAATCAGGATTATTTTATATGCATATAAAATAAAGAATCACGTATTTGGATTCTCGTTGTAGTTTCACCTATTAAAGAACTTTTGTTACCAATTTTATTACAGAGATCTTCTTTTTGTGTGTAAACTTGATGAAAGAATAGAAAAAACAAATATACGCAGATGTATCTCTATTCTTAATGTTTTGTTCATATGGGTTTCATATACAGCCAATAAACTTAACTACCTTTATTAGTTATTTTAAGAACATTGATCATAATACCCTTCATGAGTATATATGAGTTATTATCTCTCATTCACACATGATGGGTTTAATCTCATTAAAAAAACAAACTTTGCAGTACTCATACTTGTTCAATAACCGGTGTGATCAGCATACGACGAGAACACATTGTCTTATATATATTAGAAATATACGACATCTCAATCAACAAATTGATCACAGGACTTATGAGTCCTTGAGTGGACATTATATGTTATACTCTAGGTTATATCTCGTATTTGCACTTTTCTTTTATCTCATTTAGTTTCTTATGTTATGACTATATTCAAGTTCTCTATTAAAGAAATGATGACCATCTTTAAATACTTTTCATGTGACTCGTTGATCTCAAAAAAATAAATGACCTTTCTCTGTTCTCAATTCTCTTTTAAATTAAATTAAATTTGTTTTTCTAAAATTATTTCATAGGATCGCATCTTGCATGATCTTTTGGCAATAATATAAAGTAGCAAACCTTAAATTCAATTTTTAAGAATGAAACAAGAGTCATAAGGGTATATGATGATGTTCTTCTCAACCTCAAGGGTCTCACACAATATAAGATGAGATCTGGCAACTTACATTAATCTCTTTTCTTATAGTCAGTTGTGCACACATGGTACGAGCCATATGCTATGGTATTTACCCACTTCATTTAACTTGAACATCTTTCATTTAAGAAATACAGTACAGATGATAGTTCAAACAAACTCAATGTTTAACTTGAGTTCACTACTTATCTACTCAAAAACTTGTCCAGAACTGACATCTGGCAATATAAGACAGATATAGTGATTAACAAATTACGTTGAATCAATTTTCTTGCGGTATTTATGGTTTAAGTTTCTCGTTCTCAATTATCACCTAGATAATAAACTTTAAACATTCCTCATCTCTAGTGAGCATAAACACCAGAGGTGATTTTCCATGTGAGATAGTCAATTTATAATCTGTCTTATATACTTGTGATTCATCCCAAAATATATTTATGCAAAAACACATATATTTATGAATCAAATGATACACAATGTATAATCTTCATCATATATTATATACAAAATATGACATTATAATGAGTGAACATACATAGAGAAATGTTTACCAATACATATCAACATCTACGTAGTCCTTGTGACTTTACATACCCAATG
>JAOSBK010000204.1:3641417-3652856 GCA_027568895.1 Erythroxylum shatona
TATTGCTTTATGGTTTAGTAAGAATACATATCTTGAGATAGATTTTCTTTCATCTAAATCTCCTCCCCAGTTTGCATCTGTATACCCTTGTATACTTAGATCATTGCCTTGATAACATAATGCATAGTCCATAGTTCCCTTTAGATAACTCAATATTCTCTTTACCGCTTTCCAATTTGCTTGGCTTGGATTTGATTGATATCTGATCCGCCATCCCAACAACGTAACAAATATCTAGTCTTGTACACATCATTGTGTACATAAGGCTTCCAACAACACTAGAGTAGGAAACATTCTTCATTTTTCCCGTTCTTGTGGCATTGACGGGCAATTTCTCTTATTAAGGCCTTCATTTTTAGTAATAGGATTATCAATTGGTTTGGAATCTTGCATATGAAATCGTTCAGGAATTCTTTGAATGTACATCACTTCTGAAAGTGATAACAATCTCTTCGAACTATCTCTTGAAATCTTGACTCCAAGATGTATGCCGCTTCACCCATGTCTTTCATTTCAAATTCAGATGATAACCAATCTTTGATTTATGTAAGAAGCACACAGTCATTACAAGCAATCAATATATTATCCACGTATAAAGATAAAATTGCGAATTTATCTTTGGATCTCTTAACATACACACAACGGTCTTTATCGATCATTTGAAAATCATAAGAAATGATTGCAGTATGAAAACGAATATACCATTGTCTTGAAGACTACTTCAGGCCATAAATTGATTTTAATAACTGACATATTTGATTTTCTTGACCTACCTTGATGAAACCTTCAGGTTGTTCCATATAGATTTCTTCATCTAATTCTCCATTGAGAAAAGCAGTTTTTACATTCATTTGATGTAATTCAAGATCCATACTGGCTACTATAGCCAGAATAAGACAGATTGAAGCAAACTTCATAACAGGTGAAAAAGTTTCCTCGTAATCAATTCCCTCCTGTTGCATCCTTTTGCTACAAAATGTGTCTTATATCTTTCGATATTGTCATCAGCTTTTCGCTTAATTTTGAGAACCCACTTGTTCCCAATTGCTTTATGCCCTTTAGGAAGGTCAACCAAGTCCCATATTTGATTTGAGCTTATAGAAGCCATTTCTTCTATCATTGCTTTCATCCATTCTTATTTAGCAGGGCCAGTAAGACCCTTATGTACATTCCTTGGCTCTTCTTCCTCTTGGAAAACAATCATATTAACTTCTCCTTCAATCTCAAAATGGCGTCGGAGAGTTATTCGTTGATTATTTCTTCTTAAACGAGGTTCATCATAAACAAATTCATGATTGATCTGATTGCTCCCACTCGGATCAGTTATCATAGAGAACCTTTCTGTGGAATTGCTCCCACTTGGTTGAAGTTCCTCATCTTGATTCTGCATAACAGAATCATTCTGATCAAGCGACTCATATAATAATAGGTCTTTACCTATTTCGCCTTGCTTGGGAAAATCATTCTCTAAGAATGTTACATCTCATGATTCAAATTCAGTTACACCTCCATTACCTTATTCTCCAATGAACACGTATCCTTTTGAGTGTTCTGAATACCTAATAAAAATTCTTTTTCTGCCTCTTGGGCCTAATTTTTCATGTTTGTGAGAGAGATCACGAACATAGGCTGCATACCCCCAAGGTCTAAGACTTGACACATCAGGTCTCCTACCAGTCCACAACTCATATGGTGTGCTAATAACTGATTTCGCAGGCACATGATTACACATCAAGTCTCCTACCAGTCCACAACTCATATGGTGTGCTAATAACTGATTTCGCAGGCACATGATTAAGTACTTAGGTGGTTGCTAACAACGCATCACCTCAAAAGATGATTGGTAAATTTGCTTGGGCCATCATAGCCCTAATCATTTCTAATAGCTTCCTATTTCGTTTTTAACAACGTCATTTTATTGTGAGGTTCTAGGAATTGTTAATTATCTTTCTATTCCTTTTTCATCACATAAAGCCTTAAACTTTTCTGATAAGTATTCTTGTCCATGATCAGTTCGTAATACTTTTATTTTCTTATCTAATTGATTCTCAACCAAGTTCATGCATTTTATGAAACAATTGAATGCTTCTAATTTATGAAAAATCAAATAAACATGACCAAACCAAGTATAGTCCATCTATGAAGGTGATGAAATAAACTGCCTCACGTCTAACCCTTACATTCATTAGACCACAGATGCCAGAATGAATTAGTTGCAATGGATATAAAGCTCGTGTTCCCATTCCAAATGGCTTTCTTGCTATTTTATCAGCTAAACAATGCTCACATGTAGGTAGATATACTTGACTTAGATTGCCTAAAAGTCCTTTTTTAGCTAATTGATTGATTCGATTTTGACCAATATGATATAATCTAGCATGCCACAAAGTTGCAACATTATTGTAATTACTAGATGTAAATAGTGAATAGCTAATATTATTATTTTCCTTTAATACATTCGGTACAATAAAACCGTCCAATAAAAAACCTTGACTATAATTAATAGATCCAAGATACAAATTCATTCCACCGTGGTAGAAATTTATATTAAAACCAGGTGTAACCAACATCAACACAGATGAGAGATTCCTACAAATCTGTGGAGCAAATAATACTTCATGTATGATGAGGGGTCGTCTTCCACATGTCCAATTTACATGTGCTAATTTCTTATACAACAACTCTGGAATTGTCACCTACATAAAGCCATCGACTACCATATAGGAGTTTACAAGACTCAAGGAAGGCATCTCTATCCTTCACTATATGGTTGGTTGCTCTTGAGTTTGCAATCCACAAAGGATATGATTAAGTTAGAAAAACATAACAAGAAACATTCACAAAACAAATGTTTATACTATAAAGTTGTACCTTCTTGAGCTCAGTACAATCTCAAACAAAGTGGCCCTTATTACCACAATTATAGCACTTCACATGTTTCATATTCTTCTTATTGAAAGGATGTTTTTCCTTTCTACATTGGTTCCATTTTGCCTTTTTGGGTTCATAAGGAGAGTGGTTGAATCTCTTATTATTTTTCCACTTGGGTCCACCATGATGCTTGCATTTCTTGTTCATAGCTCCATGTGATCTAGAACTAACTGCATATGCCTCAGAAGATATCTTTGAGGCTTTAAGACGCTCCTCCTCCAAAATGAGATGCCTCGTAGCATCTTCCGTTGTCTTGATATTCTCATTATAAGTTAGGTGCATCTTCACATGCTCCCAACTCCGAGGTAGTGAATGAATCACAGCTTGCACTTATTATTCATCAAAAAGCTCGTGATCAACATCATGTAACTCACTTACCATGTTAGACATTTGCCTTAGATGTTTTTGCATTGTATTATCTGGATGCTTCTTATAAATATCAAACTTAATTGTAAGTATCAAGATTTTGTTCTTATAAAACAAAATATTGTATTAATTATGCTACAACCTACGAATAGTCTATAGGTAATGAACCCTACGTAAAAATGAGTTCACGAGTTCATGTGACACAGTTTGCGAAGCTTGATGTACAATATCTCTTACTATTTCCATTAGAAGACCTATAGGATACAAAGTCCTAATCAAGTATCTTCTATTCATCTCTTTAATAAATGTCATCATTAACAAATTATAAGCCTTCTTGTTAGGCATATTATTCCAGAGCATTCGTAACAATTTTCCTTGAGGTTGAGGTAATGTCGCAAGCAAAGTCATATACTTTACTTCAACATCTGCATAAGCTAGGCAACCTCCAAAATATAACTCTTACATCATGTTATTAACTGAAATAAAATGTTGTGTTAGATTGTCTCCAGGCATTAAATTCATGTTACCTAACTGTACATACACGCTGCTAATACATCTATCATGTTCTTCACATCGAATAAACTTAGCCGCTTGCTTAATAATAAGCATTTTCTTGAAAAACAAATTTTCAATAATCAGAAGAGTGTATAAAATAAACAAATTATTTTGTCTAACATATAACGAACTCATGCTCATAGAATGGAAACAATTTAATTCTATGAGCAATTTATTTAACTAATCAAATTATGTTATTCATATCTAATCAATTAGAAACTGATTTCTAATCTTAAATAATAATTGAACTAATCAATTTTACATGGGTTTAATTAGAAACTAATTTCTAATGAAACGTCTAATTTTAATTCAACGAAAATAAACTTATTTCTAAGTTTATTTTAACTAAACAAATTTATTTGTTTTTATTTTAATTTGAAACTAATTTAACAAAACTAATTAGTTTGGGTAAATTAGAAAAATTATTTCTAATTCTTTATGTTACATTTAATTTAAACATCAATATAGATATTAAGGTCTAGTCCAACCTTAATGTGGTTATTAAGGCCTAAGCCTTTATATATATATATATATATATATATATATATATATGTATGTATGTATGTATATGTATAAGGAGTTCTTCTTCCTCCTCTTCTCTGCATATCTAATCTTTTTTGTTCGTTACTTCTTCTTTCTTCTCTCGTTACTACAGTATTTGGATTCTTGCTTTGATAAACAACGTAAAAACTATTAAAAAAACGTTTGTGTCTTCAACATTACTCAATAATTATATACTAGTATTAATGTGTCATAATTTTGTGTAATTTTTAACATAAAATCCTTTATAATCTTATCTTAATGTGCTCATATTCATTTTTTAAGAAAATGATTAAACCTTAATTCAAATTTAAAAGTTTCAAATAAATGAGCAAAATTAATAGTTATCAAGGAAAATTAAGGAGATTTGACATAACAAAACGTTTATTTTTGTAGATTGAGATCAAATTATGGGAATCAAAGCGAAATCTGAAGAAATAATTTGACGTGAGAAAATTGCAAGTTTTGGTCTTCGAATTTGAAAGAGAAAAATGGATTAAAAAGTGGCTTAAAGCCTTATCTTGGCCAGATTTGGTTGAAATTCAATGAAGTTATGATATGAGAAATCCAAAGGAATAGAACCACAAGATTTTTACATGAGTTTTGAACGCTACAATACAGTCAAGATGTGAAAGGACAAAGCATCCATTTTCTAGCTACATTTTTCAACATCTCAAAGTTCTCTTCTTTTCTCTTTTCTTTAGTCAACATTAGAGTAGTTTTTCTTCAACTTCTAATGGTAGGAATGGTTGTTGCTGGCTAAGTCTTTTATTATTAGTTGAAGAAAATGAAAGTTCCTTTTAGAACTTTGAAAATTGGGAAGCAATTGAGTCTTAGAATGAAGTATTTTTATTTACTTATGTATTGAATTAATTTTCTACCACTCTATTTTATGATTATTTTCCACTAATGTATACACACAATTAGTTTATTGGTTAAAATAATCATTCGCTATATTAAAGTTTGAATGCATAAAAGTTCAAGTCTTTTAATCACTTGTAGCAATTAGGAGTTTTAATTTGTTGTGGCACAAATTATTTCTTTTAGGAAAAACATTTGACTAGATTAAATTCAATCGCAGATATTGTGCTTTCTTACTTCGATGATCTTTCTTTTTTAAAAGGTTATTGTTTAATTAAATTTTGGATCGTATTTAAGGTTGTCAGGCAATGAGGATTAACTAAACAACGTGCTTTTGATTAACTAATCCTAAAGAATAATAGATATTTAGTATCATATCAAATATATGATTAATGAAATAACTATTTTGGGTCAATGACCAATCATAATTCCAAAGGGTGAAAGCGACTGTAAATTCAGGTTTATTTTTATTAAAAACTCTCATTTTATTACTTCCTTTATTTTATTTTAATACAAAATTGATCAAACCCTCTTTTATTAATTATTTTCTTTCTAAACGATTGGCAAATAGGAAATTCTAGTAGAATCACTCTTATTTCGCTTTATTATATTTATTTAGTTGTACAAATTTAGAAATTAATTTGGAGGTACCTATGACAGTTCCACCAAGTATTATCTCTAATGCTAAAATGGATGTAAAAGAAAAGTTTACTTAAAATCACATATTTTGTAAAATGAACAACATCATTTATAATTATTCGCTAATCTTCACTATGGTCAAAATCACTAATAATTCGTGTCACTTCTTCTACGTTTAAAAATTATTATATATACTTAAATATACAATAAATAAATTTATAATTATTAATAAATAAATATATCTTCATCAACAATCATTCTTCAAATAAGCTTGCAAAATGTTGAATGGCTTCCTCTATATTCATATTCCCCTACGCAGGTCATAATATAAAAAGAAAACATAAGTTCATATAATAAATAATTATAAAATTATAAAAAATAAGAATATAATATATCATGAAATATAGAGTTTATCATAAATGTTTTCAATACATAATCAACTTCGCTCACATATCTAGACTTTCAAAGTATTCAAATGAAGCTCACTACTACAAGGACTCATTATCCCACTACTAATACTAAAAACAAACTAAAAAATAATTGTAAATACTAGGATAACTAACAAATCTAGTGCAATTATTTGCATAATCGAATATTGAATGCTACTTAACTTCAACTATGTTAATATATCATAATGTTCATCATTTGTTTAATAAATATCAACTTCCAAATAATTGTCTAACTCACTTATACTATATGAGATTATAACCCTTTTTTCCTTTGTGAATTCCTTTAATATGAAACCTAAATTGATAACTTTCTTACTTAACAAGAAAGTACTAACAAAAGTTCAAGATGATACCAAACTATTTTGATCCAACCTTTTACCCATTCTTAATTGATAATCATTAAGTAAATCATACCAAAATTTTCTAAAGATATCAACATGTATTGAAACTCGATCTCCTTATAACTACTAAAAGTAATATTCAATTGCAACAAGCTTGTACCTTAGATTCAAAACATCAGTAACTACCATTGTATTACCAATCTCTTTTTAATAATTGTTAAAAGTTATCATTTTATTTGTCATTGTTTGAATAACTTCATTATGAGAAACGACACATAATGATTATTTCATCTCATACTTATGAGTAAAATAAATGTGAGAAGTTGGATATTTTATGCTAGAATATAAAACATTGTCAAACACATCCAATTTATGATAAACTTCTTTAGTCAACTTCCATTACTGATGTGTCATCAAATAAGCATATTGAGAATCTTGTTGTCTCAACTTGAGAAGTACATCAATATACTTAATTACACTATCAAGCATTTTAGATGTCAAATTCTTCCTTGTTGGACAATATATCCATAACTTTCAAGTGTAGTCATTTTGTAATTATTTTGTAGTTTCTTCAAAATTCTTAACTCGTTTAGGTGTTGCGCTCTCATACGCTAAATTATTTTGAATTGATTATATATATTTTAATAATCTTGAACTTATCCTTTTTCACTACATTCACTCAATGCACAAAATAACACATATAAAGGAATCTCCCATCCACCGGCAAGGTACCAATCTATAAGTTGCTCCTAATTTTGTCAATCATAACATCTTATGTTAGAATTATCCAAAGTTATTGCTAACAATTTCATGTCGATGATCCAATTATTAAACAATTAACTAGTATATTTGTTAGCTTTTCACTTATATGAGACACCAAAACATAAATGAACATATCATTTAGAAACACAATCAAATATCGAATATAAAAAAATCAAAGAACAAATAATACCAAAATTAAAGTACTTTTTTACCTTATAATGTAACTAAAGTCCAATTATTATCGAAGTAATGTGATGTCCCATCCATAAAACCCTTTTCTTATTTTCAGATGTCTACATATCAAATGTGATTGTAAATTGCTTGTCATTAATCGACAACACTATGTGGAACTCCTCTATGTATTATAAATCTTAAAGATGTTCTTCTTAATGGTATTTTGAGTAGGTATCTTATAAGCTAGATTCAGTGATGAATAACATCTTGAAGTCTTTATGATTTACGATTAGGAGTAGATATCAACGGCTTATAATTGCCTCCACAAATAAGCTCTTAGATTTTTTAAAAGATTATAGCTTGTGGCATCCATTTCATTTTTTTCTTTAAAATATTAGGCTTAGAAAGGCGTTTGACTTTCTAATACCATTCTTCTTTGATTAAACACATCAATATGCCTTTTTAAATTTAAGGTTCCACCTTTTAAACTTCTAACAAATAACTTATGGCATTACTTACACTTTATCTTATTAATTTTCTCACTTGTTTTAGTCTTTTGAAGTGATTATAAACATTACTTCTTATCTTTGAAGAATTGTTGGTTTATTTTTTCTAAATTATTTTTTCACTTGTTGTATAATCATACATTAGATTGAACATTTTCATTATATTTGACTTAATTGAAGGGTTAACTTCATTGATCTGAATCAATGTAGACAATAAACTAATTATAAACATCCAAAATATTGGAAGCATGATATTAAGGATCAATATTTCAACAATTTTTCCTTTTAATACTTATTAGCACACCAATTAAGTACAAAGAATAAAAATTAATATACACATAAATCCTAAAACAGCTTTGTGACAATATTAGTATACAAAATTTCAAACAAAGTTTTTATTGGTCAGTATAGTAAATAATTACCAACTTTTTACAATTTGTTCGACTCTAATATATGAAATAGGATTATTAAGAATAAAATAGTATGCAAAATATGCCATCAACTTGATAATCAAATGATTCCATTTAGTATATGAGGAATTTACTATCAAATCCATATAAGACTTTTATTTTATAAGATTGATACAAGCACAAGAAAAGAAATATTAACCAATACTAGTGATGTGTTGATCTCTTCATATATGAAGTGACAAAAAATATACTTAATAAATCTTGGTAAAGCACATAGGCTTTAATGGTATTTACCAAGCCTAAATTGATTATTAGTAGTATGATGATGGCATGCATCATTAGGACTCAATTACACTTGAAATAGATTACTTTTGGCTTATATTTCTTAATTTTGATATTAAGTTTAGGTTCTTAATAATGGCAGCCAAAATACTAAAAGTGATTGTACCACAACTCCATAATCTGACATAAGAGAACTTTTGAAGTTGGTGTACCAAAACTTATTAGATGGGATTTACCCTATTATTAAGGATATGTTTCTTATAACATGTAAAAGCTTTTACTATATAGCCTTATGTGATCTTTAAATTATCAATTGCTATATTGCCACTTACCAAAATGATTTTTAAAAGAGTGTATTGATGGTAGCCTTTTATTGTTTCATTCATTTTGTATTCTTGTGTGTATGCTATCAACAATGAAAAAGCATTTATGCTTTTTCTTAGTGATAAGAGAGATGCATTATTGTTTTTTTTTTCCTAAAATGAATAAGGTATTATATAAGTGAAACTAATACGACATTACAATGAGTTCAAGGTTGTTCGCCTTAGCTGTTAGGAGGACTCAATTACACATAGAATAGCTAAAAGAAATAACCTTAGTATGAAAATCTACATATTACAAGCCCTACATGTTCCTCATATCCGTAGACAGAAATTCCTACATATGTTTATAATAGATACAAGCTCTGATACAATTGATAACTTTATCCGCCAATTGGTATTTCTCCACTTTCTTATCAGTAAATCCCCAGATGATATGAACATTATTGTGCAATCACCACATTCTTTTTCATGCTCACAAAGAATCTTTTATTTCTTATAATGTTGATGCTAATTAATGCTAATTTGTTTAGTGGTGTTATATCTCTTTTGTAGGCACTTGATGATACGAAAAAGGGAAGGAAAAAAAAAAAAGAAGAAGTGAATTTTAAACTAGGAGATTAGGTTTAGGTACATTTAAGAAAAGGAAGGTTTTCAACAAGTGCAAGTCCAAGTGGTAAACAAGAGATGGAGATGTTGATTTAAAGACAAATCTTCTTCAGGAGGTCGGAAATAATGAGAATTAAGCACCTAGTCGAGATGTACAAGCTTTTATACTAGGAAGGTATGAAGAGGGGCTTAGAGAGGTTACCAATAGTTCAAGTGAAGTGCCAAAAGTTACTAGTGATTAATTGAAGAATATTGGAGGACCATTGACACAAAATAAGGCACAAAAAAAAGGCCAAAGAAGTCCTCAACAAATTAATGGTGGATCTCTATGCTAAGAGTAAAACTTTACTTCTTAAAGGAGTTGCTTTGCAGGCTACAATGTTAATTTTAAATAAAGGGGCAAGCTTTAGGGAAAAGGTTAGAGAAAGTAACCAACATTGAACACAAAAGTGAATCGACATAGGTCCTTTACTGGGTTGCAGATTGGAGAAATATAAACAAAAAAAATGCTAGAGTAGAACTTATAATTAGTGTCAGACTCATCTTTATTATGTGTATTGAAAGTTCCAAACTAAAATTGTCAGTAATGTGCTTCTAAGACAAGCACTAAGCTCATAGTCTAATTGCTTAAGATTTTGTTATTTTTGTTGTTATTTTCTTTTATAATTCTAGTTCTTATGATTTAACGTTGATAAGAGACTGTCTTATTGTTGTAATTAAGCTCATCATTATATTGAATAATTAAGCTCCTTAAAGAGGTTTTCATCATTTTTTTATGAGTATATAGTGATTCATATCCTTCTTTTATATCTTGGTGCTCGATTTCTTATATTATAACTGATTCAATAAAATAGTACTACGTTTTAGTCCATATTGATATCAAATATTAATAGTTCTATTTGTAATGGTTGTATTAATTGGTATTTAGGTTCAGTTTAAAAGTTAAGTCTTAAATCTTAATAGGTCGTTAAAAGTTTAGTGCAAGCCATCGAAATATCATATTAAGGAAATTAAAACCTTAGTTTGGAACTTTTGACATTTTAGGAAAGAAATAAATTAATGAATGGATAGTTGAGTCGTTCTTAGAGTATAAGAATCATTTAAAAGAAGGAAAAAGGTACAAATTATCCCCTAATAGTTACATTTTTCAAACTAGCTCTAATAGCGCTCTAGATCTTTAAAAAGTTGAGTTTTTAATTGTTATTAGTATATGGGTCATTAAACTTTAACTTATGTGATGTTATAACTAGGAAATATAGACCAACCAAACGTTGACGTAATCTTAAAATTGATTTGTTGATGTAATATTAAAAATGATTTATTTAAATGATAGTTAAAGATATTATTTTTATATTAAACAGTGACATATTCCAGCTGTTTTCTGTGTTCTTCAAAAAAATTTGCTGATGGTAACTTCACATTAAGTTGTATTGATAACCATATTTGCATACATTAAAAGAGGCACATACTACGAGCCTTATCATCTGCTCTAGCCTCTAGGTCTGTATTAAAGCCGTAAGGTCTGAAACCGAAACTGGTAAATTGCTACCTCACTCTCAGAGATAAAACGCAGAACTCCAGGTACAGGTGTAGTGACGGAGCCAAGAATTGCAGATAGGAGGGTCTAAATATTTAATTTTTTTAAATTTTAGAGGCCCAATGTATCAATAGGTTCCAAATAACTTTATCCTTAT
>JAOSBK010000204.1:3670808-3689799 GCA_027568895.1 Erythroxylum shatona
CATATAGCCATCTTAAAACAAATGAGAAGAGTCTCATTTATTGGCTTCTTTATGATTGATTAAGGAAGGATGTGATGCATTGGATGCACATTACTTTTTTATTTGAGGCTTAACCGAAATTGAGAGAAAGAATACAAGGGGTTGTTGAATTTTTATCTCACTCTACGTTATTTTGCATGTGCGAGCCAAAAATTGCATGAGAGGTGTCTCATCTTTGGCTTCTTTCTTATAAGGAAAAATCTCTTCAAGTTTTCTTCTCCTTTCCCAACAAAGGATCTTGTTAACTAATTTGTCCAAGGAGAACAAGTGGTAGCTCGGATTGGCCGAGGGTACAATAATGAGAAGGGAATACATTACCTTGGAGTGGATACATTGCCGAGGATAGGATATCACAGCGAGGAGTTAAAGTTGCAGCAAAGGAGTTGGTATAATTTCCTTCTTTTTTTATGTAAATTATTTTCCTCATACTGTATCATGTATGGCTTTGCATGTTGATTTGGTTATATATTGCTTTCGCTGCAATTTTGACTTCTAAAAGGTTTTGAAATCTTCTATTTTAACCAAATTGTGCATGCTTAATTTTTTGATCAAATAATTAGTATCAGAGCCAATTTTTGATGCATGATTTTAGTTCCTATATGTCATGCATAGGTTGGCAAATTTTTGTATGCTATATATTTTTATGTGATAGAAATATATATGGTGTATGTTTTGCTCTTTTGGTTGTCCATAGATTCTAAAGTTGCCTTGTAAGTTTTCTTCATTTGGTTTGCAACTAGGAGGGTGGCCTATCATTGTGATATTTCCTCCTTGGTTTCATTTTGTTGTTTTTCTTTAATTGTATAATGTACAAAATCATGTAATGATGAAGATGAAGATGCCACGGATTGAAGTAATGAAGAGGTAAAGTTTCAATTTTGATTATTATGTATTGGTTAAATTTCGGTAGTTAGAAAATAAAAGTGTTGGAATTTTGTTTCAACAAATTTTTGGTTATATGAACATTTTTTAAAAAAAATTTTTGTTTTTACAAGTGCTGGAATTTTTTAGTTCACTTGCATAAGTTTCGGTTTTTGTGAAAAACAAGTGTAGATTTTTGTTTTCTTTTAGACAAAAGTTCAGTTTTATGAAAATTACAATTTTTTGATATCATAACTTTTAGATGTTTTACAAAAATTGGTGATTAAACTGGCACTAGTAGTTTGATAGACTAGCTACCCATTAAGTCTTAACATCAAGATGAGATCTTGTGAGTTAATCACATATAGAGTAAAACGGGAGATCTAGAAAGAAAAACCAACTTAAGGGCAAAACGATAATTTTAGCCTTTATTGTACAGATGGATATAATATGGTTAGTATTAGAGTTTGCAATTGGACATCTTATTTGAAACATGTGTTCTCATAATATTTAGTAATTTAAAAGTTCAACTAATTGTCTTTAGTGAAATGACATTTAGTTAATAAGATGGAATTAATTCTAATGCGATTTAGTTAATTATGAGCTTATTGGAGTTTGAATTTTATAAGTCCAATTAGATTCCCCATTTGGCTTCTAGGAAGGTTGTCAAGCAAAGTAAGAATTATAAATAGAGGTTTTAAATCCTATGATTGAATGTTGGGCTTACTTTAATTAATTATTAATTAGAAGACCATATGAACATTTATAAATGGGCTAGACTTTGGTTTAATTTGATTAATTAAATTAAAACAAAGTTATTAATGATAAAAGGAGTGGATTTTTTATTTTAATGGGTATATTTAATATGGTTTTTGACATACTTTATCATCATTAAATAGAGTAATGATCTTATCATTAAATGGTTTAATAGTTGTCTTTTAATGATAGTATATAACCTTTTTTTTAGTATTCATTGGATTAACGAAGGATGTGATTCATTGGATTAATGGTTTATGATTGATTAAGGAAGGATGTGATGCATTGGATGCACATCACTTTTTTATTTGATGTTTAACCAAAATTGAGAGAAAATACACAAAGGCTGTTTAATTTTTGTCAATCTCTCTCTTACCTTGCATGAGTTAGCCGAAATTTGCATGAGAGGTGTCTCATCTTTCGATTCTTTTTTCTAAGGAAAAATCTCTTTAAGTTTTCTTCTCCTTTCACACCAAAGGATCTTGCTAACTAAGTTGTCCAAGGAGAATAAGTGGTTGATCATATTGGTTGAGGATAATATAATGAGCAGAGGATAGGATAGGGATGAAAGGATAGCACAGTGAGGAGTTAAATTTATAGCAAAGGAGTCAGTATAATTTCCATTTTTGTTCTTTTGTTAATTATTTTCCTTATACTGTCTCATGTATGGCTTTGCATGTTGATTTGGTTATCTTGCTTTCACTAAAGTTTAATTTCTAAAAAAGTTTTAAAATCTATAATTTTAGCAAAATATTGCATGCTTATTTTTTCGATCAAACAATTGGTATCAGAGCCAATTTTCTTATGCATGATTTTAGTTCCTGTATGTGATGAATGGGTTGGCAAATTTTTGTATGTTGCATATTTTTATGTGATAGAAATATATATGGTGTATGTTTTGCTCTTTTAGTTGTCCATAGATTATAAAGTTACCTTGTATGTTTTCTTCATTTAGTTTATAACAAGGAGGGTGGCCTATCATCATCATATTTCCTCTTTGGCTTCATTTTTCTACTTTTCTTTGAGTTTGTATAGTACAACTTTATGTAATGATGAAGATGAAGAAGCCATGGATTGAAGAAAGGAAGAGGTAATGTTTCAGTTTTACTTATGGTGTGTTAGTAAAAATTTTTGCTTTTTAGAAAACATTAGTGTTGAAATTTTGTTTTAACAAAATGTTGGTTCTTACAAAACTAAAGAGTTGGAATTTCATTTCATCAAATTTTTTGTTGTATGAAATTTTTTTACCAAAGTTTTAGTTTTTACAAATTCTAGAATTTTTTATTTCTTATGCATAAGTTTCGGATTTTCTTTTGGACAATATTCTGTTTTATTGAAAATCAAAACTTTGTTGTAAAAGAAATACCATTACACACTTTTTACCAAATGGACCAGATCATGTAAGCGAAGAGTTAGAAGCGGAAGATCCAAATCTAAGAAGAAATTGTTGGGCCTAAAAGCCTTGTAATTTTATTTATGTTCTAGGATGGACAATCAAAAGTCACTTAATTAGTTTATAAGATGAATGGAAAAATGAATGCAAATAGTATGTGATATTATGTGATTGCATGTCATTTAGAAAATTGCCCACCCTAGAATTTGCCATGCATTCATTATGTATGAGATATATAATGAAACAATATAGGATGAATAATAAATTGCATCTAGATAAGATGGAATGTATTAAAACTTAAAAGCTCAAAAGGATTGAGTGGGAAAGGATGCTCATGTGAGAGTCTACATTCTCCATATGATGGCCCATTTGCATATGGTGAATTGTTACTCCCCACCAGAGGGCATAAATCCTAGATCTTGCATGATTTGGGTTTTATAAAGGATAAGTCCACTCAATGGTAGCAAACGTGACCTCCCACCGAGGTATGCTTTACAAGTACCTTTAGTGGATGAATCAAATAGTTGCACAATCAACATATTTTATCGATAACCTACCCACCGTAGCTCTGTTGGTAAAAGTATGGACCAAATCATGGCACTTCTCAAAAAGTTAGGCATAAAGATGCTTAGAAGTTTTTTGAGTAGGAGGGTCCTGGTTTTTCTTTTAATGGATAAGATAGCCCACCATCACTTAGTTTGTTATAGATAAGAAAAATAATCTCTTTATAAAGTTTTAATTTTTCAAGTTTTGTTAAATCTATCATCATACATATATGCATCATCATTTTATACAAAGTTCCAATATTGTTGACTAGTATGCTCAAGCTTTAATAATTTATATTTTCAGACATAATCACCACAATATGAATAAATTTATTTTGGTCTTGACTAATAACAAATTGGAAAATGGAGAGAATTTTAATGAAAGGGGACGTAACCTTTACATTGTTCTTCAATATGAACGAATTTCATAGGTATTAACAGACAATGAATCTACACCTTCATATGGTAATTCAACTTCTGAGAAAGTCCAATAACTTGAGCGATGGCCAAATGCTGATAAGACTACTAAGTGTTATATTCTAGCTTTTGTTAACAGAATGCTACAAAAGCAAATTACTTACATGGTCCATCACCTACATGAGATATTTGATGTGAGGACAAGGTCTGCAAGAGTAAAATCTAAGACAAACATAGATATTTACAAAAATATATTACTTACATGGTCCATCACCTATATGAGATATTTGGTGTGAGGACAAGGTCTGCAAGAGTGAAAGCTATCCAAACTTTTGATAATCTAAGACAAAATCCTAGTGAGCCGGTGTGGGATTACAGGCCTAAGGTAATCTCTGCGATCACAGAAGCTGTGATGCTTGGGGAAAACATAGTTGCCGAAATACAGATGATAATGATCATCAATAGCTTAAACTCTTCTTTTTGGCAATTTAAGTTGGACTATAAGCTCAACACTAAGGATTATACCTTGAGTGAGCTAATGAATAGCTTCTAGAATGTAGAGGTGATATTAAATATCAAGGCTAATGGGCCCAAGGCTAATGTAGCATCTTCTTCTAAGCCCAAGGGTAAGGGCAAGAAAAAGAAGCGTCTAATGAAAAAAAAGGCTCAGATAGGGGTCAAGGTCGAACCCATGGAAAAGAAGGCCAAAGCAGACACCAATAGAAAGTGTTTCCAATGTGGTGAGCAAGGTCACTAGAAATGAAACTGTATGGTCTACCTTGAGTCTTTGAAAAAAAACAAGGTATGGGTTTCCTAAATTTGTTAGGAACTAGAAATGTAGCAGATTCATCTAATTCTTAGATATTAGGTTCAGGAGCCACTAGTCATGTTTACAATTCTTTATAGGGGTTCCAGCAAAGGAAAAGACTACATAAAGATCAGTTTCAGGTTAAGATAGCTGATGGATCCTATGTTTCAGCAGAATTAGTGGGAGTAGATATCTTGGACTTTCCTAGTAGTCATAGATTATATTTGGAGGATGTTTATTACATCCCAATGAATGCGAGGAACATTATTTGTATTTTTTCTTTAATAAAATATGGTTATTCCTTACATTTTTAAAATGTTCTTTCAATATATGAGAGTAAGGATTTTATTTTGAATGCAATAACTAAACAAGGATTGTTCTTTATAGAACATATTACAGGCTCACTAAACACCACATAATTGATAAACCAAGACAATCCAATGTCTCTAGCATTAATTCAAAATTTCTATGGCAGTCAAGAATAGGCCATATCAATAGGAAAAGACTTGATAGGTTAACAATGGATCAAATCCTTATAAGCTTGGGTAATGACCCATTAGCTACTTGTGAATCTTATATTGAAGCAAAAATCACTAAGGCCTCATTTCCTTCCGAAGGAAATAGATCTGAATCCACGTTGGACTTGACACATACTAGTAAGTGGGGGCCCATGAACATACAAGCTAAAGGAGGTTATGAAAACTTCATAACCTTTATAGATGATTACCGTAGACATGGCTATTTATATTTGATGCATAAAAAGAGTGATTCATTTGAAAATTTCAAAGAATTCAAAGTTGAAACTGAGAAGTAACTAGGCAAGCCATTAAAACAACTTCGATCAAATCTAGGGCATACTGATATGTGTGGGCCCGTAATCATACAAGCTAGAGGAGGTTATGAATACTTCATAACCATTATAGATGATTACCATAGATATGGTTATTGGTATTAGATGTATAAAAAGGGTGAGTCCTTTGAAAAGTTCAAAGAATTCAAACCTGAAGCTGAGAAGCAGCTAAGTAAGCCATTAGAACAACTTCGCTTAGAAATGGGGTAGAATTTAGTTTAATTTGATTTATTAGATTAATTAAATTAAAATAATGTTATTAAAGATAAAAGGGCGTGGATTTTTTGTTCTAATGGGCTAAATGTGCAGCAGGACATGTAACATTGGTTTGGTATATTTAAGATGGTTTTTAACATGCTTTATTATCATTAAATGGAGTAATGATCTATAGAACCTCGGCCTCTCAGACCTCGCGTCCACAGGATCTCAGCCTCTTGGGCCTCGCGCCCACCCGCTTGCAGATATTGTCCGCTTTGGGTCTCAGCCTCTAGGGCCTCGCACCCTCACGGTTTTGCTTTTCCACAGGACTTCCCAGGAGGTCACCCATCCTGGTACTGCTCTGGCCGTAGCATGTTTAACTTCGGAGTTCTGATGGGATCCGGTGCGTTAGGGCATGAAAAACGCCTCTGCAAGGAGAAGGTATCCACACCCTTATAAAGGGTGCTTCGTTCTCCTTCCCAACCGATGTGGGATCTTACAATCTAACTACGTGAGTGGATTTTTGGAAATTGAGGTAACACTATTGCTAACGTGAGGAGAAATTAGATCCACATTATATTCTATGTGAGTATGCACCAAAGATATAAATTAGATTTTGATGAATGTATTATCAACACAAGAAGTTAAGTTGCAAATAAATTGAAATGTGTGGAGAAACTGGTACGAATGAGCAAACATTAGAATAAGTCAATGTAAAATATGAGAAAATCTAAAGAATGGAGAAAATCATTTAAGAAAGGTAAGTCAATTGGAAATTTGAAAATAACGTGAGATAATGTTACCTCATCGAGGTATTAGTTATTTTAGGAATTACGAGAACTAATCATGGGCGTATGGATCTTTGGAAATATTTGTTTGAGTAACAAATGCCTCGATAGTACTATGATATTGAAGATTAAAGCGATCCAAAATTTTTTTGATGATATATTAAATATATTTGAAAAGTTGAGAAGAATAGTTTGAATACTTGAGGAAAATATGTAAATTGTACGAGTAATAAAAGTAAAGAGAATTTTGAGGAATTATAATACCGATATTAATTATATCGCCTGGAATTGGAGATTTTATAATATATAATGATGTTGTATAAGATATTAGGATAAAATTTAATGCAGAATAATAAAGTGATTTCATATGCATGAGACAATCGAAACCTCATGGGTTGATTATTTGATACATGAATTGAAACTTGCTGCAATAGTGATTACTTTAAAGTTTGGAGACAGTATATGTATAAGAACATCTCGGATGTGTATAAATATACAGATCATTAAAGTTTGGGGTAATTATTGAGTTGAGAGAATTGAATACGAGACTGAGACAATGGATAGAAGTACTAAAAGATTATGATAGTATAAATTAGTATTTCCCTATAAAGTTATTGTTGTATCTGATATATTAAGCAGAAATCCCAATAGCAGTGAAGAATGAATTCATGTATTGAGGTTATCAGATCTAGTGCAAAAAAGGAGCATAGAATATGGAGTTGAATTTTAGGCAAATTAAAGTACTATTTGCTATGAAATTGAAGGTCAGTTTCACAAGGAAGGATTAACAAAGCCCAAATTAAGGATTCAAAAATTGAGAATCTTATTGAGGGAATTGAAAACGGATTTAAATTCCGAGTTTGAATTGGAAAATTATGCTTTGTGATCAAAATGAGAAGTGTGTATATCCGATAAAGATGACTAAGCATAGAATATTACTTCAATATTTTAGTGATATCTTGATCTGTAGAGCTCTAAATGTGATGATTCTTGTTTCTAAATAATCTAGAGACATAGAGCTACAAATTATCTGAAGGAATCAAGTTTTAATTTAGTCTCTAAGACTTTCAATTTTTGGATGGAAGTTGAGTATAGTATACTATTTCAGTATAACAACAATTTGAAAATGTTTAGGCTATAACTTTTAGATTTCTAAACCAAATGGAATGATTTTGGTGTCATTAAAAACTTAAGACAATGGGGAATAAATGTTCTGAAGAAGTCAAATTGAAATTGTTATTGAAAGTTTCCCAAAATCTGTTCTGAAATAAAAGAATGAGTTTGCTCACGTTTTATAACTTCGGATTGTTGGACTCCGGAAACGGGACCCAACAAACCCACAGGGCATTCCTGATTGGAAAAAAATCTTGTAGATCATTACAAACTACCTTATCAGTCTCCTCATAAGTAACACTAGTCTGAATGGATTTCTAGATCGAGTTAAAAATCCATGAAATTAACATAGAATTTCAAACTTCCTAACAACTCACTTCATGCGAATCAGTCATCATCCAAACTTCCATAGATGAAGCACAATTTATTTTTTTCCCTTGAGGGCACTCATCGTAGCCTTTTCCCATATATAATAGTTTTCTCCATTCAAGAGGCACGTTGTAATCATCGCTTCTAGATTATTTGATGATATTAGATCAACAGTTTTCTTTAACATCAAGGTCTTAACCATGGTATCAACCATTGAATGTGAGAGCAGGAAGATGTCAAAAGAGAGGAGGGAGAAGGAATTGTTGATCAACAAGTGAAATTACACTGGTACAGAAATATGGACGACGACTTGTAGGAACAATAGTTTTAGGTTTTATTTAAACATGCTTTGATACCATGCAATATTAGCGAAAAACTTAAAGAAAAAGTATTTCACTTTGATTTATGAAAAATTATGTATATATAATAAATGCTACTCCTAAATAAGGTAAAAACAAAATTTCTAATTAAGGTAAAACATTAACTCCTAATTATGATATAGTAAATGCTTTTTAAAACTATATTTCCAATAATATAACTCTTATTTGCAATTGTATTTCCAATATTCTTCATACTTTAATCCACTAACTTTAGAACATCACCAATGGTTCTTTATCAAGAGGTGAAGGTTAGTTAAGTTTCAAGCTAATTAGTACATGATTTGACTGATGCATACCCATAGTTTAGTTTGCTCATTCATGGTTCATCATATAAGCATCATTTTATCCCTAGTCTAACTAAGAACTTCTAAGGCGAGTCCAACTCACTTAACCAAGTAAATCAATATACCAAGCTAATCGAATATCAAATCATACTTGATCCCACCTAGTTAAGTCACCTTAATTTCGTGGCTCCTAAGAACTTACAAAACTCAAAATATAAACGTTATTAATGTCTCTCTTAACTTTTCATGCTGCTTGAGCTTCTCAATTATAATTTGGATGATAAGATTATAACCAATTTACTAAGAGGTTATTTAGTTTCACTTTTGTTTTTTGTTGTGATTTTTAATTTTCCCTTCCAATTTTTAGTTTATATTTTTCTTTCAAATAAAAAAAGCATGTTTGGTTATTAATGTATAATAATTACATACTATATAAAAACTTATATATCAATTATTTTATAAATTAAATAAAAAATATTATTTTAACCTCTTATATAAATTTTATTAGTGAAAATTTATTATATTTTATCAAATTAAATAACTAAATAACTAGAATTTATTTATAACTTAATATTTATTTTTAATATATTTGAAATCATTAAACGAAATTTATTTAAAATTTGTATATTTTGAAGATATTTTAAATTTAAATTATATTCATTAATAACTATTAAATTTAAATTCTTTTATTTTTAAAATTTAAAATTTAAAATAATTAATAAAAATAAATTAAGTTATTCATACTAATTATTAATAATTATTATTAAATAATTAATTTTTTTTTTGGTACCTCATATAGTAAAATTAATCAAAAGAGGGTTCATGTACAAACCATGGGTTGCCTCCCCTCCAAAACGGGAAAGGTAACTAAACTATGAACAAGGGAATGCGACAAAATAATTCCCTATGAATCTAACCAACTGCCACATCTTGCCTATACAATTATACCAGCCAAAGTGACCTTTAAGAAGGCACATCTAACCAGCTACACAAAACATTTACAATGTACCATAGTAAAGAAATACATAACTTCTGCTAGCATTTACATAGCTGAAACCATAATTCACAATCAATTCCATTTCCAAACCAGAAGTTCACATCTACCGTGCATGAGTTAAGTCTCTTAGCTGCATTTACCATTTTGTGAAAAGATGGGTTTCTCTGGTGAATTGCCGAGGAAGTTGTAAGTGCTACTTGCTTGCTTCTTTGTTCCTTAGTACCCTTTTAACCCTTTACAACTTAGTCCCATGTCTAAGCTCTTCTTCATATGCCCTCTGAAGTCTCTCCCATCCTTCTTTCGTCAAATCCTGCTACTTGCTTCTACTTCTCTATTTTCAAGTTTCAATATGTGTTTCATCCGAAGGGAGTGCCTATTGATATTTTGCTTAATGAGCTGCTTGGTTTCCTCATCTTGATATTTCTATGGAAGTTTACTAACTACCAACTCTTTTTTGTTCTGATTTGGAAATAGGCTTGCCTTGGGGCTGGATTCCAGTAGCTATCAGTTGCAGAGATTTTACCTGAACAGAAAACTGCAGATATATTGTTAGTTACTAATAATAACTCCTACGATATACCTTGTCTCGGTGTTTGCGCTGAGAAGCTCCATGACTGGATGATCACTCTGGAGTTTAAGCTCCGCACCTCTAATGCTTCATCTTTGAATGTTCGGAAATTTCTTTCTTTCCAAAGATTATAAACTGTAACTGAAAGGAGGATATGGAAAATATTGGGGTCATAGGTTCTGAAATTTAGTGATTGGTTCAACCAATTAGGAATGGACTGGAGGTTTATCTGATTTGGAAGGGAGACTTGGAAATGATTGAGGTAATGAACCCACACTGTTTTTGACAAGGAACAGTCAAAGAATAAATGTTCTATTATTTCATTATCCTTGGAGCACAAAGAACAGTAATTTGGGGTGTAAAGGTAGAGGAGTCTATCTCTGGTTTGTAACTTTCTAAGGAAAGCCAACCATAAAATGAGAGAGAATATATTTACTTGATAGTAAACTATATTATGAAAGAAAATGAAAATAGAAATGACAATTTTTAGCCCATAGGCCTAACTTTAGTTGTTTTCGATGGGTCGATCCACAGATCAGGATCAGGCCCAGACAAACTCGAAGTCTAATTATTCTAAACAAAACAGTATCATTTTACTTAGAAGAGTTAGGCCTCGGGTAAGCTTAGATCTAGGCAATCTAGACTCTGATCTAATTAAAAAATAAATTATTTTATATTTTTATTATAAAAATTATTTTAAAAAACTTGACGGGGCTAGCCCATTGCCGTCCCTAAATAAAATTACCATAAGCAATTGAAACAAAAAATAAAAACCATAAACTCAAATAAATAAATTCTTTTGCCAAATTTGAAAATAAAAATAAAAAACCAAAAATATAAATACAGACAGTTTTGCTCTAAGCAGTGCTTAAGATGTGTTACAAGTTTGGACAGACATGAGCTTTGGTGCACCTTTGCCCCAAGCCGTAGATGTTCTTGTTTCTTCTTAATAATACATGGCTTGCAGTACTGTCATGTCGTTAAACCGTGGATCTTCTTATTTCGCTTATGAGTAGCACACAATTCGTGATACAACCATAGGTCAAGAGCCAAGTTACTATATGAATTTTTTTCAACGCCACAGATGCTTTTTCCCGACAATATTCTAGGTTGTCTCCTTTTACACTTGATGCGTGAACGAGAAGGGTTGGCATACATTCATTTTCAATACTTGATCAATCACATTCGAAGAAAAACTTCAACAATTACCTAAAACATAACATAAATCAATTAAATCGTTTCTGGTTCCTTTTTCAACCAGGATTAGTGATAAGATTACTCCTTTGTGACCAACAGGTCACTGGTTCGAAACACAAAAATAGTATCTTTGTAAAATGTAAAAAGAAAACTGCATATATTGATGACTCTCTCAGGATTTTCGCAAAGCCAAGAACCTTATGCATATAGTTTACCCTTTTTATTAGTTCTATAACTAGCCAATAAAGCAAAAATGTCTTCCAAAGATCATCATTCTATTAGGATTGCATTGACGGTAGCTATTTTGATAAGAAATATACAATTTTCCATTTTTAGCAGGTTGCAACTAAACTACAGGTTACTGCAGATTAAAATGGTGGCAAGTATTTCAAACAAACTAAGAGAAGAGATGAGTAAAGAAAGAAGAATACAATAAGTGGAGCAAACCCTTTAGCAAGCGCATGCTCGAAAAGTAAAGATTAAAGAATACAAGATTATACATTCCCAAGCAATTACTTTCAATTCGCAGACTCATTTGATAAACAAAGGTAGTGCTTAATAGAAGCTAACAACGACTTTTTATTAAGCAACACCTACCAAATGAATATCTAGATGCACCTCCTCCAAATCCTCTCTTCATTGTTTACATGACCAGTCTCGGACAGGATTTATAAATAAGACAACAAAGAAGCTTAACATCAAAAGCATTCATCAACTTTGGAAACAATTGACTGGAGCTGAAACAAGGGAATCATGTAGGAAGAACTCTCAGTTTTGAATCGGCTGCCACTCTTTACGGATGTCGAATGTGTAGTTGATCTCCAAGTAGCACTTGTTATCATCGTCAACAAACTGCAGCAGAAAATGAAATCAGTAGAAAAAGGATGAGCTGTAACTGCAATAAGTGTGATCAGGGAATTGTATGTTCTCAATTTGGATAACTTGTAAGCACAGGATTATCACGTAAGCTCATCAGATCTGCCAAACATTGATTTAGTCTTTTAATTGGAAAATGAATTAATGAATCCATCATTATAAGCTGATAAAGCTCAATTTTCATAATTACATAAACTTGACAGATTAGAGCAGTTACCCGTTTACAAAATGAAACCTGAAGAAGGAAAAATGTTAAAACTTACCTTACTTTTAGCTGAATATGAACCTCTGGCGAACATGCCAGATGGTGTGGTTTCCTCAGGCAGAAGATGTACGTATGGTTCTGCCTGAGGACTAAAAGTTCCAAGCATCTCCTTTGTGGAGTCCACTGTTCCACCAACAAAGATTTTGCATTCAGAGAATTGAGAGGAAAAGGAAAAGGAATAAGCCGTCTCGGGATGGAGAGAAAGAAACTCTACCTTTGACACCAGTTTTCCAAACTGTGTTAGTGTATTTGAGGCCTGATACAATGTTGTTCTTAACTTGGAGAGTAAATTCCAGGTTATATCGGCTACCTTCCTTTAAGGTAAACCAAGTGCCTTTAGGATTTCCAGACTCGGGAATGGAAAGAACAATATCAGGTCTATCTTGAGCCTTGATGGCAAGGCTTAGGATCTTAACTTCAGGATCTAAAGTTTCTGCATAGCCCATAACCATTGAACAAAGCATCAGATGTCCGAAGAAACTTGCTTGGTGAATCCAACAACTTCCATGGAAATGGAAAAGAAAAACATAGAAGAACAAAAAGAATCAACCACGCCATTACAGATTCCGTTTTGAATATGAAGAAGGGAGGAACTTTGGAAGTAATGATCCAAATTAACTTTTTCAAACATCAAATTCTGACAAATATATAAATGTGGCAAATTTGAAAACAGATTAACTTGAGCCAAGTTAGTACCTTTCAAATTTTGAATTGCTGTAGGCGACTACTTAAATGCAAAAGCGTTATGGGAAACAATTTAAGCATATTCCAAATATCCTCAGCTTTCTTAGCAACCAAACAAAAATAACAAGCAAAAAAGTTAAAGCAGATAAACGTGAATACCTCCAACAGCCTCGAAATCCACACTACCAAGGAGCTGCTCCTTCCATCTCCTCAAGCTTTCATCATCCTTCGTTCCCAAAAGTGAGGAAGAAAACAAACAAGGATTGCAGATGGATAAATCTTGATTTGGCAAGTAATCACAAAGGAAACATAAATGTTAAAAAAAAAATGAAAGACAGATCAAACTGGAAAAAAGAAAAACCTTGTCTTTTTCAAGTTGTTCCTTGAGTGTGTACTGAGGACCCAACTCAATCTTTCTTTCTTCATCATCCTCCTCTTCTTCAGTTGCATAGACAGAACCCTCACTCATTTGTCTACTAATGACGCCAGTCTCAGACTCACCACCTTGAGGTCCTTGCTCAGTTGCAGGTGTTTTTGTCTCTGAAACTGCATCTTTCTTTTCATCATCGAGACCCATCCTTTTTCGTATTTGTATCCACACCGAAATTCAAGTATATCAGAAGCCCATTAACCAGAGCAGAAACTCAAAAATTGGCACACAAAAACTGATATCTCACTCGCAGAACACAACAATATTACAAGGAACAGAATGGTCCAAAACAAGAAACAACACAGGAGAGAGGCCAAAACCCAAAAAGGAACAGGAAGACGAGCCAAAATTATAATTAAAACAAGGGGAGAAAAAGGGTCGAAGAATCTTAGAAAGGTAAGCAGAAGACAAGAGAGCACACAAAAGGGATAACCCTTCAAGCAAGAAAAGACACAGAGAAAAAGAACAGAGATGGGAAGGGTTAGTGAGGGAAAGTTCGTTTCAAACACAGAAACCAGAAATGGTCATGCGGTGATCCGAAATTATGTATCTCCCAACAACGAAAAATAAGACACTGACAGAGGTGGCAAGATCGTGAAGGTCACTCCTGCACTATAATCCACGAAGGCCACGATTCGAGGAAGAGGGTATTTTCTATTTAATGCAAATATTATTTCTTTTTAGCACACACATCCAAACATAGAACCCGAGAGATAGAGAGACAGACACCATAGACAGCTTAGATATGGGTGGATGATAGATACCCATTGACCCCTTCTTGTGGATATTGTGATTGAAACATGGAAAAAAGCTGCTTAGGATTCAGTTATGGTTAAAATCGATGTAACAAACCTATCAGTTTCGCTTACAGTGAATCACTTCCAGTTGTACTAGTACTTCTGTCTTATGATGCTTCACTTATTGTCAACTAGCTGTTATAAAGTGCTTTCTTCCAAACAAATTTCAGTCTAATCTGCCCAATTTCATTCTTGTTATAACCAGTAAAATAATAATAATGATGACGATGATACTAATAATAATAATAATGAGTGGTATGAAATATGGGAATATCACATTGAAATATAAAAATGCAAAAGGGTATAACAAAATGATTAAGGTTGATAATGTTTAAATGCCCCATTAAGCAGTTAGGTTAATTAATTATGAACTAGGTTAATTAATTATGAACTATGAAGAGATATGATTCCTGCCACTCAATGATGGGTCACATGAACAAAGTCAGATAATCTTCCCCCTCTTTATTATATATAAATTCATTTAAGTTGTTGTCATCCAAAGGATCAATTATCTACATTTTTATGTAGAATCTACACAAATATATAAACCAGATTAAGTAGCACAGAATTAAAACACTCTAACAAAAACAGGATACTCCAACCCGTCTTATGAGTCCCAGATCAATGTATAAATACAGAATGAATGATGAAGATTCAAAATTCGAGGGGAGGTAAAGACGTGGATACAAAAGTTAATGAAGCATCCCATGTTTGCTACAGCATTGCTTGCTTCGACACTAAAGATTCCTAATCATGTTGCATGTTAAGCACGAACTGTTGTCAATGATGAGGAATAGCCTTTATGTCATGCTCATCCATTCAAAGCTTCTCTTCTGTTTTTTCCCCCTAAGAATAGTCTTCCTGAGATTGTGTTTACCCAAGACTCAATCAACTTAAACTTTAATCATTAACTTCAGATGAGACATGGTCGAAATGCCAACCCTATACAATCTGTCTTCTGGACAAACACCACTTGATAATCAACAAACCTAACGTGAAGCAGCAGGCATTGATTCACCTGATATTTAACCCTTTTAACACATTCTTTCAAGTTTTAGGGCCTCTTTAACTGTTGCCTGTTGGAAACGGTGAAAGAAATAAAACTCAGCTTTCATCTCACACCCACACATGCTTCTCTGGCATTGCACTCTTGGCTCATTGAAGCCCAGGAAGTGAACAACAATGTGGTGTCAGTAATAAATAGCTTTTACAAGAAAAACAGAGGTAGATATAAAATGGCTACAAAGATGACGGGGAAACATTCACAGAGCGCTCCATCTCACGCATCAGACTTAATGAGAGCAGCTAGGTCCTGCATATTAACAAGTCTCACATGGTTTCTGTTTTAAATGGACCACCGTCTTCTCCACAACATCAATCAGCTACATCTAAACAGTTGATAAATTGAGCTGCAACTATTTCAGCTCTTTAGAGAATTTCCCCCATGTATCTAAAAGATGAATGAATTGATTCAATTTCATTATCTCATCTCAAGACCCTCAAATGTTGGACAATTAAAGCACTATTAATGACAATGACATTTCACTTTCATACATGGTCCAAAAAACTCATAGACGGTGTGAACTCAATGTCATACTCATCAAGAGATTGAATTTTAAGATAACTCCAGAAAGTGAATACTCCATCGTGTTGCAGACTGAATTTTGCACTCAAGAAAGATTCTAAAGTTCAATTGCCGAAATCATCAGGGTACAATCATATATGCCATCCTAGCAACAACTGACTCAATAAATTGATGTTCAAGTCCTAAGATTAGAAATCAATCACTTCCCCATTTTCTTAACACTTTTTCTTTTGCAGAAACACGAGTACCACCTTCCTTCAATGAGTCAGTAAAATCTGCAGGACTGTTTGGAGATGTGCTACTTAAGATTTTCGATGATATCAATGTAAACCCATTTCTTGCTCCTCGCAAAGCGTAAAGCAAAGGGTTGAAGATGGCAGCAAGCATCAACTCTCCTTTTGCAACAATGAGATACTGGAAATTCAAAAATGACATTGGGACTTGAGAGGAAGAAAGAGGCAACAGCATTATAATATACAATAATCAGCAGAGATATTCACTTACCATGACCATTATACCTAAAACAGTAAGACTTGTTTGTTGAGCTTCTGGCCAGAAGTTATCACCATTGGACCAACCAAATCTTCCACCCCATCCAAACCAACCTCCTCCGCCAACATCTCCCCCTCCACCAGCTTCCTCCCTCTTTTTAATTTCCTTGTTCCATTTCTCAAACTCATTTTTCTTTCCTCCTAGTGCACTTTCTAATGCTTTTCTAGCTTGTTCCTGCAACCACAGACTTGAAAAAGTCATATGTAGCATCCAACAGACTTTTAAATTCACACGAGTTACAGAAAGGTCATGACATGCAAGCAAAACAAATCAGAACTAGAAAATGCATGAGTAGTCAGAACATTTCAAAGGGAAATTTAACCATGCAATCAAGTCCTAAGATTGTGGTTCACTATATTTGCGCTGTTTGGGCCTTAATATTAGATGATATTGCTGATTCAGAGCATAATTCACCGCCAGAAATTTCCATATGAATAAAGGGACTTATTCTGCTGAGCTATCTCCTGGTCTCATGCAACTTAACTTTGTTCAGAATCAGCTGTACTAAATTACGACAAGAGAAAGAGAATGATTTTTACAATCGTACACAATAATCCTTTTTACCAAAATCTAATTCATCTGCAAATATTGTTTGTGTTACAGGCCACTTGTTTTTTACTGTAACTGGCATATTGGATCTGCCAAAATTCATAGCAGAAAATGGTGGACAGGTGATTACTACATATATCCGAGTATAATATTGAAATTCATAGCAGTTGAGCACATTTCTGGTGAAAATCTGAGGGATGAGGGCACTGTAAAATGGAGAATGAAAAATGTCAGGTTTGGTAACCAAAACCTTACTGCTCAATTAGTTCTCGTGGTTAGAAAAGGGAGGAAACGACCAGTGCAAGCAAATTGAATAGCAAACTCTGCTAGCTCAAGAAGCCAAGTTCCAAAAGTTCCCGAAAGCAAAACAGCGAAGTATATCAAATAAGCATAAGGGCACACGCTTCTGAAGATGCTCTGTAAGTCGAAACCCCTAAAAGGTAAAGAGTAACAGCAGCAACTAGAATTGCCACTGGGTTGTACTGACGACCATCTTGAACATTTTGGGTTGGTATGATTCACAAATAATCATTTCGGCTATCTCCAAATTAGCTAATCATCGACAAACACGATCCAAGAATGTTCTTTGAAGTACCAGAAATTGCGCATACCGACCCTATTTGGTGAACGTACAAAGAGAACACATTGCACCAATCCTTCTACCATCAACTTCCGCGATAATAGCGGTTCATTTAATTGTGAGCTCATGCACCAACCAGACCGCCATACATTATAAAGAACCAGAACTCTCGAAAACATTACAAAAAGGACACGGGTTCTTCATTTCCAATTAAATGCAAGAACCAAACCAAACCCCATAAAACACGAAATCACAATCATCCACTGTCCCGTCAAAGTTTCCTCCGAATTCCATCCACAACAACATACGCAGAAACACAAATTTCTCAATAACCAAAGAACAAGTCGAAAGATAAGATGTAAAAGATAAAGCTTTAGTGATTGTACCTCTCTGTTGCTGCTCCCTGAGAAAAGGCAAGTGAACTTGCCCTTACACTTGAGTTCCTGTTGCAGAGAAGACCAACCCCTTTTCCAGTTTTGCTTACGGATTCCGTCGTAAACCCTGATATCACTTGATTCAGGACGGGTCGAGGATCGCAGAGGGTTGACGTTTAGAACCTGAGCCATTGTTACTGCTTACAAGCCGGAGCAACGCCTTTACATCTTCCTTCTTTTCGAAGCGTGTAAGGCCTGTTTGGTCACGACAATTTGCATAGGCCCAATGCTAATAATAACATATTAATTATTACCTTCATAACAACCAAAAATAATTTTGTAAATAATAACATATTTTATTATTAGCAAAGTCATGAATTAGGAATTCATTTAATCCAATAAGTGAATATAATAACAAATGTAACAAAAATATCATTTTTTTTACTTTAAAGAAAGAGAATAAGTATATCTAGATATTAAAAAAACTATTTATTTCTTACATATTTGAACTCTATTATCTTTTTTTATCTCATATAATATTTACAAAAAATGAAGTATTGAGGTAATAATTTTATAATTCTTAAAATATAAAGATAATGTGAACACAAGTTAAACAAAGAATTATACTTTTTACTACTACATATGTATAATATCCCCAGGAAGTTATACTATACCTACATTAAAACCAAGTATTATAAAAATTCCTATAATTTAGGCTTAAAAGTATCATTGATAT
>JAOSBK010000204.1:3699398-3720336 GCA_027568895.1 Erythroxylum shatona
CACAGAGTAGGAATTTGGAAATAGTGTCAAAAGAGGAAAGAAAACCTATATAGAGTAGGAATCTTGAAGGCTTGGGTCATTATCCTAACAAAAATAAATTATGTCTCATCACATAAGTCGAACGAAGATGAGTTATACACAAAATATATCACATAACTTATTAATATTCTTTTTATGTATATCATCTTATTTAGGTTTGATTCTTTCTCTTTCCTTTTCCTTTCTATGGTCCTCTAAAAACCTAATATTGATATTAAAATCTAATGTGATGCTTTCAAACAAAAACACAATATTTGTCCTCCTAAATATGATCTTGATTATTCTTCTACTCGTAACTACAAATGATAATTGGGTTCAAGCTCGACCTATCGACTCAAAGTCACTGAATCAAACTTGGGTTGACTAGGCCTTAGCTTAGACTGCTTAGGCTTAGCCCAACTTAAGGCCTAATACTTATAAGCAAAACAACATCGTTTTATTAAAAAAAACATCGTTGTTTTTGTTTTTTAATTTAGAAAACAATTTAGGCTTGGCTGAGTCAAACTCGGGCTTGACTGCCTTGATACCAATCAGGCTAAGGCATGGGCTACTAAACCTAGGTTCGATTTGACCTATTGCTATCCCTACTCGTAATTGAAGTAGTATTATGTGCATAGTTAAATGATTTCGAATCAAAAGGGAACATAAATAACCTAATATATGTTGTGTTCTTATGTGTTTTAATAGTCTTGTACTCTTGTTATCTTCTATCTATAACTCCTCTGGTGTTTTATATGTACTCAAATGACAAATCTGGTACTCTTGTTATCTTCTATCTATGACCTCCCTAGTGTTTTATATGTACTCAAATGACAAAGTTGAGGAATATATATTTAATTAGATGTAGATTTATTCAAAAATGATACTAGGATTGATGACATTTAACAAGTAAAATTGTTCCGTGTTTACAAGTGATTATTCACACTAGATGAAGATAAGATGAAGCAAACTATATACAAAAATATACTTTGTAACATTACTTTAAGTTTTTGACTTAAAATATAATGTTTGTTTTTTTATGATTTACTTGAACCTGACCTCTTTTTCTTAAATTTCCTTAAAGCTCAATACTCGATTAACTAATGGTAGCATCAAACTTTTCCCATTTGTTAGAAGGGAACAAATATAAAACAAATTCCCAAAATTTGAAGCAATGATTACTAAAATTTTGGTAATTTTAACCTAAACCTAAATTGAAAATTTGCGTTCGATCTCAGTTTTAAGTTCAATTAAATATATAATTTAATTTTTAAAAATTAAACATAACATTATTTTATGAAAAATTTTTAAGTTTTGAACTAGACAGTTCAAGCTTAAATCGAACTTAAAGCATAATTGTTTTTAAAAATCTAATTCCAACCTAAAAATTAGTTAAATATATTCAAATATGTTAATTTCTAGGTAGATGGGACCAACTTTTGTCAAGAATTTCTCCCAACAATCTCTACATGTTTGTTAAACCAACCCCACATATTTTCATCCAAGGGTCCAACGCCAACACCATGAAAATGTCCTCACCTTTCTTAACATTATTCTCATTTTCAAACTTGGATGAAGAAATGCTTTGGGTATCACAGTAAACTCCACAAACTTCAATTTCATCTGTGTGTGCTTACCGACAAGAAGAGACGGTCTCATTTCAGTTCACCTCTTTAAGCTGTCGAGGAAAAAGAGAATTTCGAACAATCTTTGTCAATGTCATGTCGCTATCCTTGGCTTTCAATTTAAAAAAGAGAACACCACCTCTCCCAAATTACGATTATACCCTTAACTTACAGTTCTGGTTGTTCAACGTCAGAGGGGCACACTTGTACTCCGCCGTCCCAAAGGAAACGATAAAAGTTTGCATCTGAAGCCATTTCTACCCTCCTCACACCACAGGCTGCTCGCGGTTCCATTAGGGGCATAACCGTCCAAAATCCGACAAGTATTAGCGGCTTTCTGGTCATTTTAATATTTATATAGGAAAAGATAGAAACAAAGAAGAGACAGATAAGGCTGAAGAGAGGTAGAGAGAGAGAGGGAGGGGCAGCGAGAGCCCTTTGTGTCCGTTTTTTCTGTTAAATATATGTGTGAGAGAGAGCAGTTAGCAATGGTGTCGGATCAGGAGATAGCGAGAGGTGTGGAGACAGTGCTCCGTCAATCGGACCCTAATGCCGTCACTTCCCTGAACGGCGTCGTTAAGCAGCTGGAAGCCAAGCTAGGTTTAGACCTCTCTCACAAGGCTGGTTTCATTCGCGATCAGATCAACCTCCTCCTACTCGGCTCTCACTCACCTTCGGTGATTACTACCACCCCCACCCACCACCACTCACCACTACAACAGCATCCACAAACCCATGCTTTTCGTCTCCCCCAGAAGGACCATTTTGCCCTCCCCCAATTTCAACAATTTTCACCCCATTTTGCCATCCACCAGCAACATTCTCAGGTGTTCCCTCAGGACCTCAACTTCGGACACCCCCCACCGCCGCCGCAGCCTCACCAGGTTCAGCAACCGCCGCCGCAGCCTGTCGCCAAAGCTGATGTCTTTCCTCAAAATGCCGCTTCTGTACCTCCTCAAATCCCCAATGAGAGGTAATAAGCTTTGGGTGTGTAATGAGATGTTGATTTTAGGGTTTGTCTTAGGATCTTTATTTCATTTTTTTGGTGTATTTGGTAGCAAACTCAGGGTTTTTTTTTATTAGGGTTTGTTGTCTCTTGCCCTTTTCTATTTTTCTTTATACTGTTCCCATTTTATTGTTTTATAATAAAAGCTCTGGATTCTAGTCGTTCCTGTAAGATTTGGTGTTTTTAGAATAACAATACTACTTTAATTTTATGAAAATTCTGGGTGTCGTTGAACCTTTGATAATTGATCATTGGTATGAATTTGCTCAGCCTAGGTGTATACATTTGCGCTGCATCATGTTGTTGCTGCACAGTTTTGTTTTTGTTAAGCTATTGTCGGATGATTTTATTTTGATCTTGAAAGTGTTCTGAGACTGTTGAAATTACACTTATAGCAGGCATAAAATCTGATGGTGTTTTTAAACCAATTACTACAGTACTCCAGTTGGTGCTAAGCGAAGAGGTGGTCCAGGGGGTTTAAACAAAGTTTGTGGTGTTTCACCCGAACTTCAGGCAATTGTTGGTGAACCAGCCTTGCCGAGGACTGAGGTATCTTATCAAATAGTTCCTATGATACCCTGCCTTTCTTACTATTTGATTGCTTTTGCAGAAGTTGAAGAAATCCCTAATGTTTGGAAGAACTTTCCTTTTCTTGATGCAGATTGTGAAGCAGTTGTGGGCATACATAAGGAAACACAACCTTCAAGATCCAAGCAATAAGAGGAAGATAATTTGTGATGAAGCCCTAAGTGTAGTCTTTGAGACGGACTGCACAGATATGTTTAAGATGAACAAACTACTGGCTAAACATATTATTCCACTGGGACCATCGAGTATGTAAACTGAAACTTTGTTCTGCCATTGCTGCCTTGTGTTTGATGTGGTCTAAGTCCAGGTTCTGTCAAATTTGGTGCAGAAGAGTCTGGCCAGGCTAAAAGATCAAAGGTAGATGCAGAGTCCACAGCTGATAGGGCTGGATCTGATGGATCGCTGGTAGTAATATCTGAACAACTTACCAAGTTTTTAGGGACTGGAGAAAGGGAGATGACACAGTTGGATGCATCTAGACGTGTTTGGGACTATATAAAGGTTAACCATTTGGAGGTCAGTAGCTAGGTTACACACTAGTCTCCGGTTATTTACTACAATAGCAGTGTCTTGGTATAGTTGCTTTCTTGTTGGACCAGTTCTTGTTTTATCTCTGCTATTGTATTTGTTTTACTTTTCTTACTATCTTGTTGCCTGTTTCTTTGTCGTTTGTTTTTTGAAAATTTTCATTGTTGCCTATTACCTGTTTTTCTCTCCTAATATAGTCGTTTATTGGTCTGTTGTTGCCTACTACCAGTTGTCCCTAATAGTATGATGTAAGAATAAAGGAAAATGAATCCGAAATTAACTTTCTCTGATTCTGTTTGTATTCCTTCAGGATCCACTGAATCCAATGGCAATAAAGTGTGATGCAAAGCTTCAAGAGCTTTTTGGATGTGAAAGCATTTCTGCTGTGGGTGTCGAAGAAATGTTAGCTCGCAATCATTTATCCGAGAGGTCATGATGTTTATAGATTAACTGGTTAGTATGCTAAAAAAATTGTAACGAGTTCATAGATTTTGAACTAAGGCATGGCTGGAAGCATTTGTCAACAAAATTTTTGCTCTCTTTTCTTCTAGTTAGACTTGACATCTTTGGATCATGTTCTTTGAGTTCTTTCACCCTAAAATAGTTGAGCACTTTTTTCTTCTCATTTTTCTGGCTTAGGCTATTCTCAAGATGACCGGATGAGTCCTTGGTACTTTTTGGGTTTATATAGCACCAGTGACAAAATGCATCTTCAAGGTCTTTGCTTGTTATTTAATGTGAGCCTTTGCATCATGAACTTGATGTCCTTGTTCTTTACATTATTTTATAACAATCTTCATTATCAATTTACCATTGTGAAAGTCACTAGTGAAATAATAGACCTTTGTTCCTTTTAATGTAACTGTTTCCTGGATTGTTGATGTTGAAGTCACTAGTGAAATAATAGACCTCTGTTCCTTTTCATGTAACTGTTTCCTGGATTGTTGATGTTGTCTTTAAGGCAGTTCTCATAGATCCGTTCTGAGTATGCTTTTCTTTCTTGTTATGGCAGATATACTACTGCTCACAAATCCATAAATTAATTTTGTCGTTTTTGTATGTGCCTGATCTTACATAATTTTGTTGTTTGTGTAAATGACCAATGTGTGGAAACTTGTTTTCTGCAGGTACATGGAATGCGTCCTGTCTGGTTAGTTAGGATGGTAACTGATAGTGAAGACTTTGGTTTTTGGCCCTTTATTGTTCTTTTGTTCCTTCTGCTTTGTGAATTAACATGGCTAGGTGATATGATCGCTGACATTGACTTTTAGTATCAGATTGAAAACAATCCATGGGCAATGGCGGGAAATATCTTTGTAGTTATGCCATTACCCTGGATTTAGGCTTTCTTTTCTAATTCCTTGGTCTTTTAACTTGGAATGTCTAACCCTTGTGGTAGACCAAGACAGTGGTGGAATTGTAAATTATTTTGTACTTATGCTGAAAGGATGAAATGGTAATCCAGCTGCAAGTGTCTACGCCTTGTTTATGAATCACATGGGCCAATTGTTCTCATTCAACAGTTTTCTCTGCATTATTTATTCTAAATAGACTTTTCCCTTCTTTCCAAGTTAAACAAACCAAATATATAATCAGTTGTTTGAAGGTTACATCGAGTTAAAAAGCATACAAAAAATTTACTTTCAAATTCAAATCAACCTCCAGAGTACTTTGTGGTCAATCAGAAGCACTGCCACTGGAACTGTTGTACAATTAGAGAAGCCATGGCTACAACTTGGTATACTAGCTAAAAGTCCCTGCGGTTAGAAAGATCAAACTTGTGACCACTAAGATTAGAATGAGAACTGCTGCTTTAACCTTGTTGGACTGTCTATAGTAGCTCATCTTGTCTGTTATGGTCATGACATACCCGAGTAATTTCTGCATCAAAATTTGTAGGGTCGATGAATAAGAATAGTCAGCTCCTGTAGTCTTTAATGCTAAATTTTCAGGTTGCTTACCAGTCTATAGGGTTCAACGTAAACAAGCGGCTCCATAAACAACTCCACATGCCTGACAAGCATACAACTGTTACTATAGTTCACAAATACGAGGAAGCTCCTATTGTCTTGCTTCTATATGGAATATTTTCCACACCTTATGTGCAGATGCCCCCTGTACTCGTGCAAGATGAGGAAGCTGATACCCTTCCCCAGTATCTTGCGTGACATTCTCGATTCTTCCAGTAGATTACCATACAAAACAAGGTGCTAAAAGAATGAGAATTGCAGATTTAACAATGGCAAATGAAAATTTGGTTTGTCAGGAAAGATTGACAGGTGCACCTACCTATTCTCCATTCAGCACCAACGACCATCCCATCCCGCAGAGTGGGTTTCATTACAAATTTTACGTTTTCTCCCAACTTGCTGATCAGGAATTTGAAGAAGTCGAGAACTTGCTGCAAAAGAGAAATTTATCATACTCGTTCCTAGTTCCTTGCATATTCAATATCATGACAACCCAAACTATCATCAGACTGTTATGAACCTGTTTTCCTTGGATAGGATGGAAGAATGAGAAGAAGTTGCAGACACATCGACACTCGTCTCCTATAATATCAGACAATTCATCCGTGTTTCGGTTTTTAACAGCGTTATAAAGCTTGGACACTGTGTCAAGAACTCGACCATCTTCTGGCCCTGATCCTTGAGAATTCGTTGCAGTGCATGGCACAGGCGATAACAATCCACTCCTCCAGGACAAGCTTGTACTAACCACAGCTTGGTGCAAGAATGGACCTAGGAAACTAACATTAGTAGAAGTTCTTTTACATTTATGTTTCCTTTTAAGAGGGCTAAGGAAACTCCAAGGCTGTGATGTGACAGAATTTGTGTATGGTTGAGTGAGGAGGGCTGGGATGGCCATTTTCAACGAAAGATGTGACGAACTTCGGAACTACAGAAGGTGAAAGTGTAGGTAATGTAATGATCTAGATGAAGGAAGGCTCCAAAAGATGATGAAACCAGGAAGGAAAGAATTGAGGCAAATGAACCTTGCTTCAAAATGGAAGCAAGGAATCATTTTGGCTATAATTGGTTGGAGGTTTTATAATGGAATGGAAAGAAATGTAATATTATTCTTAAATAATAAAAATGAAAAATTTTTGATATAAGAAGTTTAGGATGAAATATCAAATGATAAATAACTTTACACTATATTATATTATAAACTCTTCGTCCAAATAACATTTCACTCTATTACATTACGAACTATTCTCTATTCCTCCCAAACAACAATTTTTTAATATTACATCAATTTACGTTTCATCCTATTATAAATTATTCCATTATATTAAAAATTTTACATCCAACTAAACATAACCTTAAAAAAAGTAAAAGCATGTGGACTACTTTAATAATCAATATTACTTCAAACAAAAATCTAAACACAAAATTTACTAAAATTTTGATGTTTATGATCCATTTAAATTAATAGCAAAAAAGGGCATATTTTTTATTAGAGCAAACATTTAAAAAATCTAAGATTGAAAGAATTTTTTAGGATATTATAAAAAGAGAGACACTATTTTTTTATTTTTTCTTCAATTATAAATGTAGAGGCAATTACAACTCTTTATTTATGAGCAATATTTTAAAATCCAATCTGATTTAGCCTGTATAATAGTAAAAATCTTGAATCGGCCACTTTTTTCGTTTTGTTTTTAACTTTTTGGTTCGACTGAGTTTAACAATTTTTATTGTTAAAATTAGTCAATTTATTAATTAATCAATCAATTTTCTTAAACTAATAATTTTTTATAAACTAAAATAATCCCATTAATTTTTATTTAATAGTCTTCTTTTTCAATTAAACTTTAAAATTTTCAATAAGTAAGGATAATCTTCTTTAATTATTTTTAGAATTATTTAATTTTATTCAATTTTTAATTGATTTTATGATGGTCTAATACTCGTTGAATCTTTTAAATTTTAAACTTCTTGTCTTATCGGTTTAACTTCTCCCACGATTTTTAAAACATTATTTATAAAAAAAGATAAGTTATTTATATGTCTTATTTACGATCGATGTCACTTATTACAAGTATTAAATAATTGACGTCAATTTTTCATGCTACAACAGATAACATCATTTCGTATCTCACACTTACATCACACATCATGCTTAAAAATTTAAATAAATTCTTATTTAGGAGACAATTGAATTTCTTGTCCTATCTTGGAGTCACTGTCACAGTCAAATTGATTCCAGTATTCTTTATTTTCTTTTTCACTTGCGTCTATGTTCTGTCGACTTAGACTCTAAAAGTAAATTGTATGGTTAATTGGTGACATGAACTCATCCTCGTATTGGTCTCGAGACTTAAAACACTGAAGAACTAAAGTGGAAAGCCTGAAAGTTAGTATTGAGGTCAGAAACGTGTATGTTGGAGCAGAACAACGTTGTTATGCTGTAGCTGAAGTTTGTAACACTCCATTCCAAGCTATGTGAACTGGAGCTTGATTCCAAGGCCGTGTTTGACCTCCTGTCCTCTTCAGCCCGCCGATCTCGGACTCTCAACTCTATTGTGCGGAGCATTCACCTGCTGTTCTCTAGGAACTGGACTGTTGTTCATTGTCTTATTTATAGAGAAAGCAACCGATGCGTCGACTGACTTGCGCATTATGCTGGGCAACTGGCCGACAGCGTGACTTTTCTAGCTACAACACCCATTGGGTGCCATCAGGTCCTTCTTAAGGATCTATCGGGAATCTGTCTTCCCCGTTTTGTGCTATAATTTGTACTAATTTTTCTCTTTTATAAAAAAAAGTATACATTTTAAGATTGGCTCATCTAGCTTCTTTAGCAGAGTCGGGACTGCATACCCTTCAGGAGCCTCCTACGAGCATTTTGGATGCCCTATGCTGAGATATAAATAGAGCTCTATACAGTAGAACCCTTCGTTAGTAAGAATCTAGGCTTTGCAAGATAGTTGCTTTTATTTTCTTTCCCTTGTATTAAATTTTTTTTATATACATTTTAGGATTTAGTTAAATTCTTAAGAGGAAGAGGACCAGGGTCTTCTATGTTCCTAAAGGACCAGGCTCAAAATGCACAAGCACAAATATTCACTGATCCAAATTTGGAAGAACCTTTCCAATGGTTAGACATTCATTTTCCCACACTCCCCAAGTTTTCAGATTAGTGTTCTAAGTCTTATGTATATATATAATTTGAGACCATATAACGTCTTGATTCTTCGCCCTTTCTTGACTTTCTGATTTTATTTGATTATTGTAATTGTTTGCAAGATCAATATTGATGGCTTGTCACTTTCTTGGCTAGAGGATGGATGCTGAGAAGGATGATCTCGACATAATTCAGCATGTTGTGAGGTGAAGAACACGTGCAACTTGCATTTAGGGTTCTCTAACTTTGGTGAGATCTAGTTCAAAATTAGTTAATCAAGGTGTTTTCTATTTTTCCGACTCAGCATTCTTGGTTGGTAAACTTGAAACTTGACAAGAGTTAACAACCACTAGTATTGGTTGGAAAATGGAAAAAGCTAAAAAAAACAAAGATACAAGTTAAGTAGCAACTCACAACTCACAATACAAAACCAGTATCCATTCCCTCCTTGGTCATTCTCAAAGTTGGATTTGGAGTAAAAGAGAAACTAATTGTAGCTTCTTGGCTAGACTTGATAAAATAGTGCGAGTTTGGCTCAATTCGACACAACTTAATTTAAAATTAACAAATTTAAATTGAATTAATTAAAAATTGAGATAGATTTAATTCTTAAAAAATTTTAAATTTTAAATTATGTTGAAATTTGATTTCAAGCTCGACAATTTGATTCGATCCAAAATTTAACTATATATAAAAATTAAAATAAAGAATTAGCTTTCTCTTCTTTTCTTATATGTTTTTGATTCTTTGTTTCGTCACCATCACTTAGTTTGCTTCCTTCATCCTTCTTCCAAGTTCCACCTCTGTGAATGTATCTGTTGCACCATCTTTCTTCTCTTTTTTTAATTTCTCTTTACTTCACCTTTCGTTTGTCTTGTCGCTTTTTCACTTTTATTTTTTGTCAATGGTGTTGAAAGTGTTGTTGTTGCATTATTGTTGTTATTATGATTTTTTGTTGGTATTATTGGTCAGGGATGTGCATCAATCGAATTGGTCAGGATGAGACTGAAGCATCAAACATCTAAATTGAGTCAAATTGAATGAGAGGCAGCTGAGAGAATTTAAGATCACATTTTGATAACATGAGTCCTAGACCTTGCTTCACTGTGGAATTTCAGACTAGGTGCGATGACGAAGATGATAATTTTGATAACATGAGTCATGCCCGACTGAATTTTGAACCAGACTCAGACCGCATCCTAAAACCTCCAAGCCTAGTTGGATCATCTTCTTGACTAATTTCATCAATTCTCTACTCTCCAAAGAGCATCGCTCACTCTCCCGACAAATATACAAGAGCCAAGAATTGGTATGGCAATCGCCGGCAGCTCGATGCATAGTAGAGAATCGATGAAAGTAAAAAAGACGGGTGATTCTTGCTCTAGGCTACAGGAGCATCCACTTGCCCCCACTGCCTCTAACAAATTTTCTATAAATAAATTACTATTTAAAATTTTACCTCTATTAAAAAATAAAATTTTACTAATATTAAAATTTTGCCTCCATTAAAAATAAAATTTTATCTTTAATAAAATTTTATCCTCACTTAAAAAAATTTCTAAATCTGCCTCTGCTAGGCAGTGCAACTAATTGTTTGCAGCTTGTAAGCTTCTTAAGTATATAGACTATAGAACTGCTCAGCTCTAATCCAAAACTCTCGTGATCTTTCAATGTTGTATTGATTTAATGAATTAGAATTAAGTGCGATGATGATGATGATATAATAATTATGAATGACTTGTCACACTACTTAGATGATAAGAGACGCATGTTCCCACATGTCCACATCTTCCTTTCTTGTATATTTCTTATGATCTCCCGGCGGCTCAAACGTCACATCTTCCTTGCCTACCTTCAAACTCCCATGTATTGATTTCTAGATTTATATACTTTTCTGCATGCCTAATGGATTTATTTCGATATAAGAATGCCTTAATATATTCTTAAAATCATTTTTATAATAATTTTTGAATAGGCTTTAATTGAATTTCTTTTAACTCAATAAATAGTAGTAAGGGGCGCTTGGTTTACATAAAGTAATGAGAATGAATCACATTTTTTTGATAATCTAAAAGAATGGAGTATTACTCAAAATAGGGAAATGAAAATGTTACTTCTTCAATAATAGGTTAATACCAAACATAAGTTTTCATTCTATACTCATATTTTTTTTTTCCGTTACCTCCAAATAAACACACCCTAATTCTTTTCATCCACAAGATAACATGTAATAAAAATTGTGTTGACATGTAAGATTTAAATAAGTCTAATAATACGAAATCTTAGTCACTCTAATTTGTTTCTCTTGTAATTAATTATTCATTTAAATGGGATTTTGGGGTTTGTACTAAATATTGACATTAATGTTACATTGGCCTAACTAAATGCTTAAATCCAATTGAAATACAATTGTCACGTTGGACTTACATGAGGACATGATCAGAAGGATGACTGTGATCAGGCGTGGCAAGATCAGACGCGTGACAGTGGGACCCAACGTCATGAGCGTTCTACCTGGAAAGCACTCTCAAGTGGGCCCCTTTCGACTTTAGGGAATGGCCGATTGGCGGTTCTTAAAAGGTTGACAGGAAAATATAAATAGAAAGCAAAAGCAGAAGAGCCGTATGATGATAAAATAAACGCAACCAATTTGCTTTTTTCCGATATCACGCGGACCCCATCTGGGGCCGTCAACATTTTGGACGGTAATGATCATATGATAATCAGTTATCAAAAGCTGTCCACTTCATCCACCGGCCTAGAGCACCCCCATTTTGAAATTGCAAACCTTAAAAACGGCAAATGATTTGACTACAACAGTGAAAATAGTATGTTTCATGTTGTCGTTTCAATACATTTTTTTTTCTTTTTCTCAACTTAAAGACAAGGATGTGAAAAGGAGTGAACCAAAAGAGGGTATTATTAGAGAGAACACACTTGCAAATTAAAGGGTTGTACATCAATTGGTCTTTACTTTAGCTTAACAACTATGATTAATGTGTTGAAACCCTACATCTTTTTCTCTTTTGTGGCCAACAAATAATGATTCTTTTGAATCCATTTGTCACCTCATTTTGTTGAAAGTATTGAAGACGAAGTAATTGCATGTTTGAATTTGATATTAGTGAAAAGAAATAGAGGTGTTACTTTTATTTCCTTTTTGTTGTGAAAGAAGTGAAATATGATAAAGATGCAATCTTCATGGAAATTTGTAATAGATATTTTATGTTTTAAAAATCAAACCGAAAGTTAAATTGGTAAGATAAAAGGTTTAAAACTTAAAAAGTTTAACCGTTATTAAATTGTCATAAAACTAATTAAAAATTGAATATAATTAAAAAAATTGTAATATGATTAAAAGAGATTATCATTATTCGTAAAAAAAATTTGAAGTTTAATTAAAAATTATTATTAAATAAAAATTAATTGATTTATTTTAGTTTTTAAGAACTAATTAATTTATGAAAATGTTCGGTTAATTAATAAAATAAGTAATTTTTAACAATATGAGTTATTAAAATAAATCGAACCAAAAAGTTAAAAACTAAATCAAAAACTTAGACGATTCAATATTTTTAAGGTTGAATAGATTGAATTAACTGATTGAAAATTTCAATTATTGTATATTTATACTTAAGTAGCTTATAGAAATATAAATAAAGAACTACTTAAGGGATTGTGTTTAAATTACATGTATAGATTTCTATGATGTTTCTCAAATTATAAAATTAAGTTGGTACAAGTTGGAGCCTGTGTATGTTGCCTTCCATGTGATTGTTTCAGTGAAATTGTAAATAATCAATAGTTCCACTGCAAGGTACTATGTATACCTTTTAGAAATAAGAATATGTTGTATAAAAAAAATAAAAAGTACACTAAAGTTAAAAAAATTAACTAAAGAACAAATTGTTTAGTAAACCTTTGCTAATTGGTATTATTATAAACAACCCATCAGTGCTTCTAGTTATTTCAATTTCAAAATTAACATCCTTAGTTCTCTTTTCTATTATTAAATACTACAATACAATTAATTAAGACATTTTTATAAGTCTTGTATAATAATTGGATTAAGAAGGTGAGTCTTGGAACAATTGATAATGTTGCTCTCTGGATTAAGAGGATGAGTCTTGAAGCAATTAGCAAGGTTGTTCTTTTGTGACCATAAGGTCACATGTTTAAGTAACATAAATAATCTTTTTGTAAAAATAAAAAAAAAAGATCACGTACATTATGACTCTTCCTAGATCCCTACAAAGTGGAGAGTTATGTGCACCGTTGTCTTTGACTTTATAATAATTGGATTAAGGAAGTACCATAAATAAGTGCAAACAAACCTTCATTTTTCTTACTATTATCTAATATTATTTTACGATATTATTTACTTAGATCAAGGATTGTTATAAATCTTTAATAAATAAAAAGAACTACAACTCATTACTATATATGTATGAGTGTGAATATACAATTCTAAGAACATGAATGCATCATAATTCAGTCACCTTCATGCTCTACTAGACAAAAACAAGGTTTAACCCACTCAAAGGTAAGATATGATGCTGATATGAGAAATGGGTTGCACCATATGAGATATCATATTCATTTTGTTTAAGTTATCTATGCTATTAACAATTCTTGTCAAATTCACATTTACAACTGGACAAAGCTAATGGTGTCAGCCAACAGCAAAGATTCTTCAGACTGTAGTACCCCATTGCTCAATGTATGGTTTTCCTTTTCTATAAATAGCTCCCACATTCATCATTCTCATCACTTCATTCACAGACTTTCACTTTCTCCAAGCCATTTTTATCCAACCTTTGATCAACCTCTCTAGCTTCCAGTTTCATTAGGATTATTTGATTCCCAAATGGCCAGTGTTGAGGTATTAATTATCATCATGTGATCACTCCAACTTGTTCTGTTGATTTCTTTTTTCTGCTGTGATTTTACATGATTTTGCAAATCTAGCTCAACTGATGATAGATCTTTTATTACTTAACCTCTCTTGACACATTAAATTGCCATGTAATCCTCTTAGCTATATCCCACTACATTTTACTTCATTAATATCATATAAGCTCTGATCCTTACTAATCAAAGAACTTCAGGTCATGGGGGATGGTAGATCATGATCTATTCAAGTTCAACTCATCTTGGTTTCATCTAAGTCTTATGATAGATCAAAACCGTGAAGCATCATTCTTGCTTTCACTAGCTCACGTAATTTCCATTCAAGTGTTTTAACATCGATCGATTCTATGACCCTTTACAGAATCATGTATCGTGTTTTAGGATCTAGTTAGTAGAGAATATTCTTTCAGAGCATGTTTTCAGTCGTTTGCGTTGTTAAATTTGACTGGGTAACTGAATGAATGACATGGTTCATGCAGGTTCAAGCTGCTAAATCAGTATTGCCAGAGACTGAGACCCGTGAGATCACCAAGTCCGAGGAGACAGTAGTGACTCCCCAAGAAAGTGCTCCAACTCCTGAGCCAGTGACTGAGGAGACAGTAGCAACTCCCCAAGAAACCGCGCCAACTACTGAGCCAGTGACTGAGGAGGCAAAACAAGAAGCCACCCAGGCCCCGGTCGTCGAAGAGCAAGCTCCCGTGGTCAAAGAACCTGAAGCTTCAGTAGAAAATGAAACTAAGGAAGAGGTGACAGAACCTAAAGAAGAAACACCCGCAGTTGAGGAGGTTGCTGCAACTGCTACGGAAGAAGCGCCAGCAGAAGTGGAGCCTGTTGCAGAGCAGGCCAAAGAAGAGCCCGCCACTGAGGTTGCAGCCGTGGAAACTCCTGCGACAGAGAAAGCCACGGTGGTTGTTGATGAAACAGCAAAAGAAGCCACCACAGAAGTACCAGTAGAAAAAGCTGAGGAATGAGTGGGGGATCTATGTATTAGGCACCGAAGTTGGCAAGTCAATTTCTGTTTTCGTTTTGGTCCTAGTAGTTGCTTATTATATTATGCTCTTGTTACAGCAAGGATTGAGTGGACATGATGATAGAATCCCGATTGGTCCTATGGATCCACATATAAGCCTACGAAATGTACAATGTGTTCTATGTACATTAAGTCACGGGGTACAGAATGTTGGTTCCATACAGGGGTCGATTGAGATTGAGATGGTGTCAGGTGTGTTTTGATATGATTTCTAGGTTTCCGATAAGTAATAAAGCTGTTGCTGAGTTTCGGTTCAATGTATGCGTCATATTGCACTATACATATTTTACTTATTGTAGAATAAAAATATGGTTTTATGAACTAAAAGGTACAAACTCAGTTTCTTATTCTCGTTTTAGCTGATTCTGCTTGTTCATCCACAAATTGCCATGCCATAGGAACTCTGTCCACAATTTCTCTCCACTCTCATTATTGAGTGTCCAACCTTATTTTAAGACCGTCCGTGATCGTGGATATCTTTATGATTCGTTAGAGATGACAAACAAGTGAAGACAAGATGTTGATGCTTTTCTGGGGAGAGACATGACCGGTGTAGGGTGTTACACGCCCGTGCCCTTAACTTACATGGCCGTGCATATTAACCATGTAAGTATACATGCCCGTGTCTGAACTTACATGATTATGTGGATCAACTGTGTAAGTTTTTGTAACTGTGTGAAGGAATGTGTGAAAAGTAAAGAGATACACAGTTGTGTACACACCTATGTATATGACATACGCAGACATACACAATCATGTGTAAAGATCGTGTAGTTTTCTGTAATCATGTATGTTCGCAACTTAAGTGACACTGTCATTTACACAGTCATGTATATGACTGTGTATATTGTAGAAAACCTAATTCAGGATATAAAAGAGGAGAAGACATAAGTTTGTTTACTGAGAGGCATAAAAACACCAAAAAGGAAAAAGAAAACAGAGTAAGAGCAAGAAGTTTTTGATTCTCATTCTTGTTTGATTGATTTTGAGAATAAGTTGTGAGTTTGTTGATTTGCACATTAACTTTAGTTCCAATCTTGAATCTTTGTGAGATAACTTGTTGTTATGGAGTGAGAGATCAAATTTTGTAAATCCTTATTTGTGATTAGTGAATTTGCTTGTTAGTTTGGCCTGTAGTTTTTTCCTATGCTCTGGAGGATTTTTTTACGTAAATCTCTATGTTCACTTCTTTATTGAATTTTTAATTCTCATACTGACATTATCTGATTAAACTTGATTCAAGTGCTTTATTGTTGTTATTAAGTTGACCTTTTAAAGAGTTGTATTTCCATTGTATTTTTCTTTTTTGTCTCTTAATAAGTGGTAACAAAGCCATCGTGATGGAATGTCAAGTTGACATCATTAAACTACTATATTTGGAGGCCCATAATAGAGGACTTTTTGTATTGTAAAGATCTATTTGATCCTATTGATGTAGATAAAGGTGTGAAGGATGATGTTCTTTTAAAACTGATGTATATAAAGATGTGAAGGATGATGTTCTTTTAAACCTGAAAATATGTTAGACAGATAATGGAAGAAGATGAAACAAAAAACTTTGGGCATGATTCGATAATGGATTATTATTAGTATATTCAATCATGTGTCTCAAGAGATGGATTCTTTTGAGCTATAGAAAAAGTTAGATGGACTCTATAGAAGGAAGACTGGCCATAATAAGGCTTCTTTAATTAAAAGACTTGTAAACTTGAAGTTGAAATTTGGGAAACTCGTGTAGGAGCATTTGAGTGGTTTCCAGGATATAATCAACAAGCTTACATAATAAAGATCATTCTTGATGGCACGCTCCAAACTGTGTTCTTAAAGTTTGTTACCAGATAGCCGGGAGATGTTGGTGGTGATGTTTACCAATTTAGTTCCTTAAGGTGTGCTCTCTTTGGGTGTAATCATAGAGAGTATGTTCAATAATGAAATCAAAAGAAAAGAGATGAAAGTTGACAATATGCAGGCTTTCTTGGCAGAGAGTAATTGAAGGGGCAAGAGCAAGGGTCCAAAAGTTCATGACAAAAAGATTTAAAGGCATGTCATTATTATGATAAGCTAGGACATTTAAAGAAGTTATACTATAAATGAAAAGGGGATTAGAAAAATTAAGATCATTATAATGATGGTAATGATAAGAGTACAACTACAATTGTTTCAAGCACAGATGAAGAGGTATCCCTAGCTAGTTTGTGCTATAAGTGATTGTTTTCATGTTAGTGATTTGGGTTCTAAGTGGCTGATTGATATAGGAAAGTCGTATCACTGTGTTCTAAAAGTTGAGTACTTCTAAACTATGAGAGTGGAGACTTAAGGAGTGTGAAGGTAGGTAATCAAAGTCCTATTAAAATTTTCATTATAGGTGATATTCGAGTTCAAACAAACATAAGATGTTTACTGACCTTGAGAGATGTACGACACATTCCTAAATTAATATTGAATTGTTATCAATAAACGTGATAGATTGAGAAGGATTCAAGTACACTTTCAGGGATAGGAAGTAGAAATTGTCTAAGGGAGCAATAACTATTACTTGAGGAGAATTATGCTGCACATTGTACAAGACACACTTAGAGGTGTGTGGTGGAGAAGTATACATAGTCGAATAGGAAACTTCTCCAAATTTGTGGCATCAACACTTAGGGCATAGAAGCGAAAATGGAATAAAGTTGCTAGTTGGTGAATTTTTTATCCTAATCAAAAACTCTTTACCCCTTAGTCTTTGTGATCATTGTTTGGTAGGAAAGCAGCATAGAGTCTCTTTTAAGAAATGATTGACGAGGAAGAAAGAGATATTAGGGTTGGTGCATTCAGGTGTCTGCGACCTTATTGTGGAGGATTCACTAGGAGGTAACAAATATTTTGTTACATTAATTGATGATGCTTTAAGGAAGACTTGGGTATATATGTTGAGAAGCAAGAGTCAAGTATTTGAAACTTTCAAGAAGTTTCATGTTATAATAGAAAGGGAAGTTGAGAGGAAGCTGAACTGCCCGTGAACAAACAATGGAGGGTAGTATACTTCTAAGGTATTTGAAAAATATTTACATCAGATAACATTAGACATGAGAAAACCAAACTAGGGACTCAACAACATAATAAGGTTGCTAAGAGGATGAACAAAACTATTATAGAGAAGATTCATTATATGCTTAAAATGTCTAAGCTGTCAAAAACCATTTAGGTTGAAGCAATCTAAACTACAATTTATTTAATCAACCGGGCTCCCTCAATTTTGTTAAAATTTGAGATTCTTGAGAGAGCATGGACTGTTAAAAATCTTACATATCATCATGTGAGAGGGTGTAGCTATAAGGTATTTAGACACGTACTCAAGGATCAGAGAAAGAAGCTTAACTGAAAGGCAATATCTTGTGTCTTAGTAGGCTATGGTGATGAACATTTTGGCTTTAGAATCTATAACCCAGAGAAGCAAAAGATGGTCAGGAGTAGGGATGTGGTATATTAGGAGCACGAGAGAGGTGTTGATCTTTTGATAGAAGATAAGTTAACTCATAATAGCTCATCCTATGATATTGTTAATTCTTCTTCCAATGCTAAGCAGTTTGTAAGTGAAAGAGATGAAGTGTGTGAACTAAAAAACTCAAGGTTGAAGTTCCATAAAATTTCTATTTTGTTACGGTTGCTTCAAGCTAAAATTTACAGTTGTTTATTAGAAAGCAATTACAATTTTTTAGAATTTGATCACAAGAAGAAAAATTAAGTACATTTGAAATTTGTAAACACAATTCGACACACACGACCCATGTCTACGGCTCCTCACTCACATTAATCAACTTTCACTATAGTATAATACGCTTACTTAAGGCCATTACGGAGCCAACACCACTCACTACTTGACGCTATCCACTCATACTCTCTCCGGTGAAAGTATCTAATACCTAATAGCATGAATAACTCATGCTAACCTCAACAGAGGATTTTAAAACAATGAATGAAACAAAAAGAAGAATATCTCAATTGATTAAATCAAGAACAAAAGAAACAAAATGAAAGCACTTTAGTCATTGAACACTCCCCTATATGTGTAGCAACATTAAAACATAATTATTGAGAGTCTTTAACGAAAATCTATTGTAGAACTTTGCAATTGATCTCTGAAAGCCCCCAGCACAATAGCCAAAAATCAATAGCTCGTAATGTCATACCATGGATTGTTTTATAATGTGTAATAAGTCCTTCCTCTTTTAGGATTCTTTTTGCTTTTAGGATCCCTTACTTCTACAGATATCTTAAATTCAAAAATTTTACATATTCTAAATTAATAAAATCCTTTACTAAATTAACTTCCTTAATACAAAAGATATCCTAAATAAATTAAAATACAAATAATGTCAAAACTAAAATAGAATATCTTAACATGAACAAACACACATTGATGGTGGTTAGATATAATATGATAATGTTGAGCTACATAAACCACATCTAAACAATATTAAAGATGAAACTATTGAGAATAATAAGTAGAGGGAGCAATCAGATCCAATGGTTGATGAAACACAACTTCAAAGATCAACAAAGGAGATAAGGCCTTCTACTAGATATCCAAGTGTAGAATATCTACTGGTTATTGCTGAAGGGGAGCTTGAGAATGTGCAAGAAGTTGCATCTTAGAATTGCAAAGATCTTTAGCTCACAATCATAAAGGAAGATATGAACTCTTTGAAGAATAATGAGATATACGAGCTTATGAAGCCTCCAAATGACAAAAAGGCATTGAAGAATAAGTGGGTGTTCTAAATGAACAAAGATGGTGACAAGCTAACGAAGCATAAGGCAAGGCTAGTGTTGAAAGCTTCAATTAAAAGAAAAGTATAGATTTTGATGAAATGTTCTTATCAGTGGTCAAGATGACTTTATTTCTAACAGTTTTGGGTTTGATTGCTTGTTTACATCTTGAAGTTGAACAATTGGATGTTAAAATAACCTTCTTGTATGGATATTTGGAAGAGGAGATATACATAGAGCATCTAAAAGGTTTTAAAGTTAAAGGCAAGGAGAATCTGGTCGGTAATTTAAAGAAAATTTTATATAAGTTTAAATAAACTGCCAAGTTTAACTCTTTTATGATAGATTATGATGACAAGTGAACTTATGCTGATGTGTGTGTGTATGTCAAGAAGTTCACAAATGAGAATTGTGTGTGTATTTCAAGAAGTTTATGGGTGGGAACTTCATCATTCTTCTTTCATATGTTGATAATATACTAATTTTAAGTCAAGATGTTGGTAGAATCTAAAAGCTAAAGGTGGATTTGTGTAAATCTTTTAATATGAAAGATTTGGGACCTATAAAGCAAATTTTAGGCATGGGGATACCTAGGACAGAAATAGCAGGAAATTATAGTTAACATAAGAAAGGTATTTGAATGAGTGCTAGAAAGGTTCAATATGAAGCATATCAAGCCAGTTAGCATGCCACTGACACCTCACTTCAATCCGAGAAAGCTTGCATGTCCCTCAATAGGAAAGAAGAAAGATGGTAGGCCTTCTATTCATGCTCATCTATAGTAGAGTCTTTAATGTATGCTATGATGTGTATAAGGTCAGATATTGCACAGATTATTAGGTTAGTGAGCAAATTCTTGTCTAATCTAGGAAAGATTGACTAGGAAGTAGTGAAATATATTTTGAGATACTTGAGAGGTACTTTAAAATGAAGTTTGTATTTTGATAACGGGGAGTCAATTCTAGAAGGTTTTATGGATTCAGATATAGCCAATGATCTTGATGGAAGAAAATCTACTTTAGATTGTTCAAGTTTGCAAGGGATCCATTTCATGGCAATCAAAGCTACAAAAGTATGTAGCTTTATTTACAACTGAAGTAGAGTATGTAGTTGTGGTGGAAGCTATTAAGGAGATGTTTTAGTTGAAAAGATTCCTTCAAGAGCTAGCCATGAAGTAAGAAGACAATTTAGTGTTTTGTGATAGTTAAAATGCTATCGACTTGAGCAAAAATACTATATATGTAACATCCCATCCCCGATGGGAAGGGTAAAATGGTAATTTGGAATGGGTTACGAGTGTGTAAACGTATCTCGGCATGGTCATGCCTAATATGGCCTCCATATATGCAT
>JAOSBK010000204.1:3790544-3819103 GCA_027568895.1 Erythroxylum shatona
CATCTTGAGCAGCTTGATGTGAAGACAACATTTCTTCATGGAGACTTGGATGAGGAGATATTTATGCACCAGCCAGAGGGTTTTCTGGAGAAAGGAAAAGAGCATTTAGTGTGTAAGTTGAAGAAAAGCTTGTACGGTCTGAAACAAACCCCAAGGCAGTGATACAAAAAGTTTGATAATTTTATGCACAGGGAAGACTTCCAGAAGTGCAATGCCGACCATTGTTGTTATATTAAGAGATATCAGTCCAGTTATATCATTTTACTACTTTATGTCGATGACATGTTAGTAATGGGTTCCAATGTGGATGACATCAGAAACTTGAAGCAAAAATTATCAAAAGAATTTGACATGAAAGATCTGGGTCCAGCTAAGAAGATTCTTAGGATGCAGATCACCAGAAATAGGCAGAGAGGGGAATTAAAATTATCTCAAGCATAATACATTAATCGTGTTTTGCAACGGTTTAATATGACGAATGCTAAACTAGTCAGTACTCCCCTTGCCAGTCATTTTCGCCTATCCTAAAATCAGTCACCTCAGACAAATGAAGAGCGAGACTTGATGGCAAAAATTCTTTATGCCTCTGCTACTGGGAGCTTGATGTATGCCATGGTTTGCACAAAGCCAGATATAGGCCATGCAATGGGAGCAGTTAGCAAATTTATGGCAAATCCAGGAAAAGCCCACTGGGAAGCAGTAAAGTGAATTTTAAGATATCTTCGAGGCACTACCAAGAAATGCCTGTACTTTAGCAAAGGAGAAATAAAATTACAAGGTTATGTTGACTCAGATTATGCAGGTGAAGTTGATAGAAAAAGGAGCACCACCGGTTACATTTTCACTATAAGTACAACAGCTGTGAGTTGGATATCGCAGATTCAGAATATTGTTGCCTTATCTACTATAGAAGCTGAGTATATATCAATAACTGAAGCTAGCAAAGAGATGATTTGGCTTCAGAATTTGCTGTCAGAGTTGGGTTTCATGCAGGAGAAAAATGTGCTATACAGTGACAGTCAGAGTGCAATTCATCTGGCCAAGAATCCAGCATTCCACTCCAGAACCAAGCATATCGGTGTTCGTTATCATTTCATCAGGTCCTTGCTAGAAGATGAAGTGTTAACACTTGAGAAGATCCTTGGAAGCAAGAATCCTGCGGACGTGCTAACCAAGGTGATTACAATCAACAAACTGAAGTTGTGTGTAACTTCAGTTGGCTTGCAAGAGTAATAAAATCTAGACGAGCTACTGCATCAACCAGGTGTGAAGACATATTGAAATTAGTCTTCAAGTGGGAGATTGTTAGGTTTGTAAGGGACTTTGTCCCATATTGAAAGTGAGTGAGGAAGGGGGGAGGCTAAACAAGTATAAATAAACCCCCTCCCCCTTCCATTTATTTCATCCAAAAAAGGAAAACAAAATATTAACTTTTAGTTTTCTCCTCCTTTGGTGAGTAAGAGAAATACTAAGAATAGAAAAATTTTGTGAGTAATTTTGGTGTGTATTGGGATAAGGGTTTGAGAGTGTGTGTAAACACTAGTGAGTTGAGTGTTGAGTGTAAACACTTGTAAGTGTTGTTTTTTTTCTCCCTAATAAAAAGGATGTGCAGTAGCCCTAGAGACGGAAGCATAATTTGGCCAAACTCCGTTATCAAATTTTGTGTTGCTCTACTGGCATTCTAGTTGTATGGAAATAGTTTAATTTCCTAACAATAGCAACTGAAGATATTGAAGAAACATTGCAGCGTATGAAGCTAAAGTTGAAATAGTTGAAAAAGAGTAGTAGTGTTAGTTGAGGAAGTAGTTTTGAAGTTGATAGTTATTTTTTCAATTACATAGTAGGTTATCTTGTAATTTAATTCAATATGAAAATTGAATATGTAATAAAAATAACATATTCTAGCTGATGTATAAAAATAGAATGATCATGAATAAAGTGTAAGAGAGACTAATTTTTTACATGGTATTAGAGCAGGAAAGAGTTTAGAATCAAGTTTTAGATTTGAAAGAGAAGGAACAAATAATGATGGAAATCCAATGCAGCTTCAAGGATCTGATCATCAAGGAATGATTTTGGTCACTACTCAGTTAAATGGAAACAACTATTTGTCATGGAGCAAAGTCATGAAAATAACATTAGGAGCTAAGCTAAAGCTTGGCTTTATTAATGGAAGATGTGAGAAGTCAGATGATGAATCACCATATTTTGAATATTGGTGTTGAGTGGATTGCATGGTGACTTCGTGGACTTTGAATTTGATTTCAAATGATATTATTAAAATGTTCTTATACATAACTTCTGAATATAATTGTCCATTGCTATACCACATTCAAAGAGAGATAAGTTCAATATCTCAAGGAAATTTGTTTGTAGCTAAATATTTCACAAAACTGAAGAAATTGTTGGATGAACTAACCTGTTTAAAATCACTTCCTCAATGTAAATGTGGAGTAGGGAATCAAATTGCAAAACTTGAATCTAAAAACAATTTAATGCAGTTTTTGATGGGTTTGAATGAAATTTATAATTGTGTGAGAATTCAAATTTTGATTATGGATCCATCACCTAATGTAAACAAAGCATATTCAATGGTGTTAAGAGTTGATACAAAAGGAAGCAAGCATAAATTCCACAGATGTAGTAAAGAATGCAATGATGATCAGATCATAAGGAAACAAAAAAGAAGGTATAGCTTCAAAAAAACCTGTGACGAAGAGAAAAGAATCAATTGATAAGTCAAAGTTACATTGTAATTATTGTAACATGCATAGACATACAAAAGAAACTTGTTTCAAAATTTATAGATATCCATAGTGGTTTAAGGAATTAAAAGAAAAGAAGAACAAAGAAGGAAAGAAGTCATATGTGAATCTGGTTAACGAAGTCGAAGAACTAAATGGAGCAATCTTAAATGGAGACTGGAAATCAAATATTTTAGTTATGATACAACAAGAGATTGACAAGTTCTTTAAAGGAAAAGGGAAACGAAAAGTAGAAGCTGAAAGACATACAGTGAATTTCTCATACTTTGATGATTTTGCAAGTATAGCTCTTAATCATATTCTTAGTTCACTTGAGTTAACTGAATTTGGCTCTTAACTAGTTAACATAAGAGCCTCGAACCACATGTGTGTAGACCTGAAATTGATGAAAAACCCTTCTTTCATGAATGATTGTACACATGTTCATTTACCAGATGGATCCATTAAGCTTGTTCATCACATAGTTAATGTTCAGTTAAATGGAAGATTAACCTTAAATGATTACTTACATATTCCTTCTTTCAAATTCAATCTTTTATCTGTCAATAAACTTACCTTTACAACTCATGTGAAGTTTAACTTGCAACTTATTTTTTTGCATAATATAGGACCTAATGACTAGTGAAATTCTTGCACTAGGGAAAGTGATAGGACAATTGTATACTCTAGATTTTATCATCCTGAAACCATAAAAAAGTAATACTTAAAATTGTATCCAAATCTCTATGCTAACTTTATAAATACCATTGATCCTTGGCATCAACGATTAGGACATCCATCTATGAATGTAATAAAGCATTTGAATGGAATAAATGATCTTTTTACTGAAAGGAAATATCCATTGTGAAGTCTGTTATTTGTCCAAACAAAGTAGACAACCTTTCCAAACTAGTACCATTCATTCGATCAAATGTTTTGAACTTATTCATGTTGATTATGGGGTCTTTACAAACATGCTTCAATCAATAGAAACCATTATTCTTTGACTGTTATGGATTATTTTAGTATAAACACATGGACTTTTTTGCTTAAGCATAAACACCATATCGTTCAAATATTTCACACCTTCTTCAACCTAGTCAAGAACCAGTTTCACATATCTATTAAAATCATAAGGATAAACAATGGTACATAATTTATTGGTATATCTTGTACATATTTATTGTCTACTTTAGGCATTATTCACTAGAAAACATATGTTTATACCCCTCAACATAACAGAGTTGTAGAATGAAAACATAGACATTTGTTGCTAGTTATAAGGTCTTTGATGTTTCAATCATATGTTCCAATTCCTTTTTGGGGTGAAGTCATTCTCACAGCTACCTATAACATAAATAGACTCCCTTGATCAGTTATGTCCTGTAAAACTCTTTATCAAATCCTCTTTCATGGAGAGCCAGATTATTCCTTTCTCAAAACCTTTGGCTGTTTATATTTTACCTCAAATACATTTCCTCACAAAGATAAGCTTGAACCTAGAGCCTTCAAAACTATTTTCATTAGTTATTCAGTTGGACAAAAAGTGTATAAGTTGCATGATCTGGAATTACAAAAGATTGTTATTTCCAAGGATGTCATCTTTTATGAAAATATATTTCCATGTCAAAACATTGTTGCAGATGTACTAGTATTGCTTTACTTGTAATTTGCCCAACTTTAGATGATCTAATTACTCTTTTTCATCATTTCGATTCTAATGATGTTTCTCAAAATAATCCTATTTTTGTTCCTAAACCTGACTCTTCCTTAAACCATACAACACATAGCTCATACTAAAACTCAAAAAGTGATGCAGGATGAGTTACAAGACTTAGAAAAAAAATTAGACACGAAAGTTAACTGATTTACCTCCTAACAAGAGGGCAATAGGCAGTAAATAGGTATTCAAGGTTAAATACAAAAAAGATGGAACAATGGATAGATACAAAGCTCGATTAGTAGCAAGAGGTTTTCATCAAATAGAAGGGAAAGATTATTATGACAGTTTTTCACTTGTTGCTAAAGTGGTGACAATCAAAACATCCCTATCTATTGTAGTAGAGAAGACGTGGCATGTACATCAATTAGATATCAACAATGCGTTTTTACATGGATATTTAGATGAAGAAATTTATATGGAGTCGCTACCAAGTTATACAAAAAAAATTGATGGAAAAGTTTGCAGATAAAAAAAAATCATTGAATAGACTTAAACAGGCATCGAGATAGTGGAATCAAGAGTTTTCTCTAAGTCTTCATCAATTTGACTTCCGTCAATCTGCTCATGACAATTGTTTATATATCAAAAGAATAGGTCAAATTTTTTTAGTTCTAATTGCTATGTAGATGATATTCTTCTCACATGTGCTTTGGAAGATGATATTTTTGTTGTCAAACAATTTCTTCATCAGTAATTTACTATCAAGGATTTAGGCTCTGCAAAATACTTCCTTAGTTTAGAGATTGCTCGATCATCTAAAGGAATGTATATTACTCAAAGAAAATATGTTCTTGATATTTTAGAAGATTTTGGTCTCCCAAGTACAAAGGCTAGACAAATTCCTCTTAAAAAGACATACAAATTTCATGTTAAAGATGCCCTGTTACTTACAGATTCAGCGTCATATCGAAGATTAGTTAGTCGTTTATTATGTTTAGGATTTAGTTGGCCTAATATTACTGTTCTTCACTAGAAAACTGCTTTACATGTTTTAAAATATCTGAAAGGATGTCCTTTGAAAGGGATATTTTATCTTGCATCGTCTTCTTTCCATATTTCAGCATATTGTGACGTTGATTGGGCAACTTGTTCTGTTACATAACATTCTCTTACAGGTTACTGTGTTTTCCTTGATTCATTTTTGATCTCTTAGAAAACAAAAAAAATAACCTACAGTATCAAAATCTTCTATTGAAGATGAATATCGCAACATGGGAGCAACGATTTGTGAATTACAGTGGATTACTTATCTTTTATAGGATTTTTAGATTCCTACTCAATTACCAATATCTTTATATTATGATAATTAAGCAGATTTACATATTATTGTTGATTTTGTTTTTCATTGACAGATCATGAAGCATTTGGAAATTGATTGTCTTATTATTTGGGACAAATACAAAGCTGGTTTCATACATCCTCAGTATATTTCTTCTAAACAACATTTGGCTGTTATTCTTACAAGATCTTTGGATGGTATGTTTCACAATCTACATTCCAAGTTGGGTTTATATGATTGGCACCAACCTCCAACTTGAGGTGGGGTGTTATAGCTATTGAAGATATTAACAAAATATTTCCACATATGAAGCAGAATCCGAAATAGTTGAGAAACAAAGTAATAGTGTTAGATGAGGAAGCAGTTTTGAAGTTGGAAGTTATTTTTTCAGTTACAGAGTAGGCTATCTTGTAATGTAATTCAATATGGAGACTAAATATGTAATAAAAATAACTGATTCTAACTTATGTGTAAAAACAAAATGATCATGAATAAAGTGTAGGAGAGACTGATTTTCTACACAGGGCATATAAGAAGAGGGGAGGATCGTGTGTGTATAAGTTTTGTCTTATTTAAATAAATATATTTTTTATGTTATAAATTATTATATATTGTTATTAGATATATAAATTAATCGCTACAATGACTAACTTTTGGACAGAATCAATTAATTGATTACTCACTTTCGACAACCAAATATTTTTTTAGTGGGGTATCGACTAATCATACAAAAGGTCCCTTTTGCATTTTCTAATCAACCATTAAGTAATATATCCTAAACGTTTGATTACTGATTATATAAAGGTTATGAACAAGAGTCAGTTATATTGATTTTAACAAAATTTGTGCTCTTATTGCTTAATTTACACAGTAAGATAATATTGGCTTTAATTGCTCATAATAACTAGTCAGTATATCAACTAAATGTGAATTTAAGTTTTCTTAATGGAGAAATTGTGAAAGTTGGTTGTGTTTTGCAGCCTAAAGGTTTTGTGGTGGAAGGACAAGAAGAAAAAATATACAAATTGTATAAGACACTCTTTGAGCTTAGGCAAGCTTCACGAGTTTAGAATGGTAAAATTGATACATATTGCACTCTTTGAGCCTACTCTATATGTTAAATTTGAAGGAGTTGATTTCACTATTATGTGTATAAATGTTGATGATATTACTTGCGTTGGAAATTTTATTGTATTGTTGAAGGAATTTAAGAAGTCCACGATGCTTACTTTTGAAAAGTTAGATTTGAGTTCTTACATTATTTTTTATGTTTAGAAGTTGTGCAAGATAAGAATGATATTTTTATTTGTCAACATAAGTATGCAATTGATTTAGTAAAAAAATAATGGCATGATGGGTTATAAGCCAGCAAAGACGCCATTGAATGTAAATGAGAAGTTATCTTTGAATTATGGAGTAGAGAAAGTTGCTGAGAAAAAAGTCAAAAGTTTAGTAGGAGGTATGTTATATTTAACTCACAACAAACTTGGCATTATTTTCTAAGTTAATCTAATTTCTAGGCCTATACACAATCCAAATAAACATCACTTTGGAGCAGCCAAGAGAATTCTCCGATACATTCAAACAACATCAAATTTCTGGCATTATGTACAAGAAGAGAGAAGCGAATAATCTTGTTTCTTTCACAGATAGTGATTAGGCAATTTATGCAAATCATCTAAAGAGCACTATAGGATTCATATGTAGCCTTAGGTCTAAAGCTATCCTATAAACTTCAAAGAAGTAGAATTGTACAACCTTGTCAATTACAGAAGCTGAATGTAGCAACAATATCTATTGCATGTCATACCATTTAGATGAGAAGAATTTTGGAAGATTTGAGGCACTAATAAATAGAATATAGAGTAATTTATTGGGACAAGTCTGCAATTTCAATGTTTAAGAATCCAATTCAATGAGGAGAACAAAGCATATTAACATTGCGTATGGTTGCTGTCTCCCGTATGCAGAGGCGGAACGAAACAAAAAATTGGAAACAGAACAGAACAAAAATTGAAGACAGTGTGGTATTTAGTTGTGATGGACAAAACAGATAAAACTATCTCCGTCTCGAGGACATAAATGTGTTTAGTTGCAGTTGACAGAACATAAAAAACAGTATCAATGACTAAATTACCCTTGTAATATAATATGATTGAAAATGTGTAATTCATTGATTATTTTAAAACAAATGATTTGTATTAGTAAAAAAGTTAACAAATAATAATGATAATAATAATAATAATAATAATAATAATAATAATAATAACAATAAGAAATTAATTTCGTATAATAATAATAGAAAAAGAGGAAGAAAATTAAGAATAATAAGAAATTTAATAATCACAATAATAATAAGAAAATTAATTATGTATAATAATGATAATAAAAATAATAATAAGAAAAGTAATCTTGTATAATAATAATAATAATAATAATAATAATAATAATAATAATAATAATAATAATAAGATAATAAATAATAATAATATTAAGTGCAAAATTAATAATAATGATGATGATGATGATGATGGTGATGATGATGATAATAATAATAAGATAATTAGTTCCATATAATAAAATTAACAAAAAATAATATTATTAATAATAAAAAGAATAATAATAAGTAGAAAATGTATATCAATAATAATAATAATAATAACAATAATAATAAAGTTTAATAATATAATTAAGAATAAAAAAATTGCTTATGTGAGAAAAGAGGCATTTTTGGAAGTTGCTTATGTGTTTTGTTTTGAAGACAGAGACAAGAAATTTTGTTTTTCGATTTTGGAAGAAACAAAAATTTTTGTTTTTGTCATCCGAGGACAGAACAAAAATTACTTAAGACAGCAACCAAACACGCAGAGGGACAGAATTTTTTTGTTTTGTCATCTATCCCTACTAAAAGGGATAGCAATCATACACTACGTAAGACTCGGTTCCATTTCGTTTAAGAGTTAGTGAAAGGAGGAGAGAATATTGAGCTATTTTGCTACTGTTATATAGCCTGCAAACATCCTTGCAAAAGCTTTGGCTGAAGAAAAATGTAAGGAATTTAAGTCAATGATAGGAGGTCAGTGCCTATTGAATTAAGGGGAAAAACGTTAATATTCAATTCAATATGGCTATTATAATTTTGATTTATTTTCTGATCTAATTATCATTTGTTGTTAGTAAAATAAGGAGTTGTTAATTTTTTTATATTCAGTTGGCTGTCTCAGTCCCATATATTGTCCATCAAATGTTTTTTGATTTGTTATTAGGAAATAAAGATAAAAGCTTATCTTTCCCTTATTATGAATTGTGCTTTCTTTTGTTATAAATTTCAACATATCAATCAAAAAATTAGTAATGACACTAGCATCTATTAAAAGTTCTTCTCTTAGGGCAACTTATGACTATGATTGATTATTTCCAAAAGTAAGCTAAAACCCAACTCTGGACATAAGATATTTGAAGATGTCCTCTTCATCTCCAGTTATTCCTTCATTATTCTCATAATCAATGAGTTCATGAAGCTTTGATTTTATGCTTCCTAATAAATTTTATTATATAAAAATTTGGGTTAATTATAAGAAAAATCTCAAACTTTACTCAATTTTACAATTATAGCTCAAACGGTGATAATTATCTACCTGATGGAACCATTAAGTATGTTCACCATATAGTTGATATAAACTTAACAGACAAACTAACCCTAATTGAAGCCTTACATATATCTAGTTTTCAATTTAACTTGTTATCTGTCAATAAGTTAATAACCACAGTAGATATAAAATTCACATTTTATCCATATTTTCGTGTTCTATAAGACCTAAAGACTAATGACATACTAGCAGTTGGAATAATAATAGGTAGATTGTACATACTCGATCCTTCTTCTTTTAATCAACATATCATAGATTCCCATGTTACTAAATCCAGTCGTTTTCCTTATTCCTTTTCAAACAATATTTCTGTAGTAGATGGACTAGTTTGGCACAGTAGACTTAGACATCCCTTAAACATTGTAATTGCTCACATTTGTTCCATGAACAAGATTCATTTTGAATACCCAGATGTTTCTGATATTTGTCCTTTGGAAAAAATGCAAAGACATTCTTTTTCCACTAGTGATATACATACAGTCAGATGTTTCGACCTCATTCGTGTGGATTTATGGGGTCCATATCATACCCATGGCATTAATGGTTAAAAATTATTCTTAACTATTGATGAGTTTAGCATATGTATATGGACATTTTTGCTGAAATATAAATCTCAAGTGCCTTCCATTCTTCAATCTTTCTTTCAAATGAGCCAAACCCAATTCAATCTCAAGGTACAAAATGTCCGAAGTGATAATAGATCAGAGTTTTTGAATCAAGATTGTTTCTCGTTGTTTTCCAACAATGGAATTATACGTCAATGATCTTGTGTTCATACCCCTCAATAGAATGTGGTGGTAGAAAGAAAACATAAACATTTGCTACAAGTAGCAAGAGCTTTTAATGTTTCAATCACAATTTTTGAATAAGTTTTGGGGAGATTCTATCTTTACTACTACTTACCTAATTAATCATTTACCATTTGTTAGACTATCTTGGAAAACACCATACGAAATTCTTTTCCATAAACCACCTTCTCATAAACACCTTAGGAGTTTTGGGTGTCTTTGTTTTGCTATAAACGTCAACCCTGAAAAATGAAAGTTTGATAAATGGGCATACTGGTGTTTTTATTGGATATAGTCACGGAGATAAGGCATATAAACTTTATGGTATCCAAAACCATAAAGTTCTTGTTTCTAGAGATGTTAGATTCCATGAAGATATTTTTCCTTATCATAAGTTACAAGAACTTACAAAAACTACTCTACCCAAACTTTTTTATTTACTTGTATTGATCCTTATGTTCATTCCACTGGTTTTCATACATACAGTAATTCTTTTACTCATTTAGACCCACCTACATCAGTACAAGAACCATCAATGATAATACATGAGGAGTCACATTTTAGGAAAAGTGACAAAAGTTCGAAGACCGCCTACATGGTTGACTAATTTTGTTTCAAATACTATACAATCTATTCCTTTGTCCACTACTTGCAAAATCCTCACACCAAATACATTCCCTTATTATAAATCACCCAATTTTTCTACATCTTACATATCATTTTTAGCTGTAATGTCTAATATTTAAGAGCTATTTTCTTTTAATCAAGCTAGACTAAAGCAAGAATGGATAGAAACAATGAATATAGAGTTAATGGGCATATAAAGTAAAAATCAAACTTGATGGCATAATTGACAGGTGCAAAGCTAGGTTAGTTGCTAAGGGGTATAATCAAATTGAAGGAATTGATTTTGTAGGCAGCTTTTCGCTTGTTGCAAAGGTAGCCACCGTCTAAATGTTCTTGGCTACTATAGCAGCTTATTCATGGCCACTTCATCAATTAGATATCAATAATGCTTTTATTCATGGATATCTGGAACAAGAAGTGTACATGGTGCCTCTTGAAGGGTATGCTAAAGCTTAGAAACATCAAGTTTGCAAATTGCTTCGATCATTATATAGCCTGAAACAAGCATCACGCCAATGGAATCATGAGTTCATGACAAAGTTGCAAAATATTGGGTTCATTCAATCTTCAAATGATCACTATTTATTTATCAAGAAAACCAAATCTTATTTCCTAAGCTTAATTGTCTACGTTGAAGATGTTCTTCTTACAGGCTATTCAGAATTGGAGAATAAAAGGTGAAATAATTTTTGCATGACCAATTACTATAAAGGATCTGGGTTATGCCAGATATTTTTTAGGATTGGAGATTGCAAGGTCTATGTAAAGGATTTCTGTCAATTAAAGAAAATATGCTCTGGACATTTTAGATGATGTTGATTTACTTGGTTCCAAATCTACAGCTACACTATTACCAAAAGGATATAAATCTAGTGCTAATAGTATAAAATTATTAACTGATCCAGAATCATAAAAAATTTTGGTGGGCAGGTTGTTGTATTTATAATTTTCTTGTCCAAATCTCTCTTATGTTGTTTAACAGCTTAGTCAGCTTGTTTAAACTCCTCAATCATCACATTGGGGTGTCGTTGTGCATGTATTACATTATATCAAAGCTGTTCCTTCAAAAGGTTTATTTTTCTCTTCCAGAAACTCATTTAAAGTTAAAGATTTTTGTGATGCTGATTAGGCCTCGTGTATTGATAACTAATTAGTTTTTGCATTTTTCTTGGTGGTTCCTTAATCTCATGGAAAATTAAGAAGCAAAATATCGTTTCTCATTCATCAGTGGAAGCAGAATATAGAAGCATGGGCACTTCAATTTGTGAGTTGCAATAGATTCTCTATCTCTTACATGATTTCCAGATTTCGATTCTGCTACTAATCTCTTTATGGTGAGATATTGTAGTTGTTATCCATATAATTATTATCAAATAATGTTTTTCATGAATGTACTAATTGTCATCTTGTACGAGGCAACTACAAACAGGGCTTGATTTTTGCACGCCATCTTCCTTCAAAGTTTTAGGTTTCTTATTTGTTTACTAAATCTCTAGCAACACCTCTATTTTAGCAATTTCTTAACAAGTTGGACTTGCGTGATATTCATCAAGCTCCAACTTTGGGGGTGAACAAATATTATACTGATATATTTAATATGTCTTTGTGTACAAAGTTAGATTTTGGTAATTATTGTATTAGTTAGTTACTAGACTGATTTCGTATAAAGACAATGATGAACTGCAACTGCAGAGTATGAGTGAATGAAATACTTTTTCTAATGTCAATTTGTTCAAGAAGTTTAAAGAGGCTGCCAATGAACCAACAGTTAAGGGAACATCTTTGTCTATTTCAATTGATGCCTTTGAACATGCAAGAAATCTTCTTGGGAATCTAATCATAGGAAATTTCTTTACCTTATCACCGAGTCTCATGTCATATTATCTTATAATTTTTTGTAAACTATCTAGAAAATAATTATATCTTCTTCTCTTTCATGGAATAGGCATGGAATTCATTATCCTTTTCTCTTAAATTTAGAGATATAATTTAAATTATTTAAAAATAACTTCTATTTATTTTAACTCATCATTATTTCCATCATCGTCATAATTTAATATAAGATGTTTTTAAGATCTAATTACAAATTTTATAACTAAGTTTGCATCCTTTCGCCTTTCTCCTTACAATTATTCATAATAAGGTTAAGGTTTGATCAAAAATTATTACCTGTATGATTTTTTATTATTATTAGTTTCATTTTTAAAAGTTTTTTATTCAACATATATTTGAATGAATTGGAATTTTTCAAATATCAGTAGTAGTTTTATTAGTGAAAAGCTTAATTATGTCTGCCTCTTTGATTGAATAGTTGTGGAATTCATTATCTTTTTTTATTTATTGTTTTATCAATAAGAATTATTAAAATTGTCATTAATATCTTGTATATGAAGAATATTTTTTGGTATAATTTAACTATATTTATATAATTTATCTTTTATATACAATGTTTGATATTTTGAATTAATAATATAATAAATTTACAATAAAATATATCAATACATTATATAAAAATATATAGTTCCATAATATGCATTAAAAATGTAACAAATAATTTATCACAACATTGTATAACATTTGGTTAAAACGTAGCTAAAAACATTTGGCAACATTTCATAAAAATTATCTAAAAACATTTGGCTTTCTTTTTAGAAATGTAGTTAAAAACATTTGACTACGTCTATGAAAATGTGGCTAAAATTTTTTTGGCTGCGTTTCTAAAAATGTAGCTAAAGACATAAAGCTATGTTTTTAAAACTTTTGGCTATGATTTTAAAAGCATGGCTAATAGTATTTAGTTATGAAAATAAATGTAGCCAAATAGTATTGGTGATGATTTATGAAAATGTCACCTATAGTTTTTAGCTACAAGAATTTAGAGATGTTTTGGGTGACAAAATAGGAACATAGCTAAGACTTTTTTGCACATTTAGATATGATCTTTTTATATAGCCAAATGTTAACTTTGATATTGTGATTGTATACATCTTTTAGGTTTTTAAGTGGTAGTATATCTACCAATACTTCCATAGCAATATTCATCGAAAAGATCAAAGGGTATAAAATGAATACAAACATATATGTAAAATGTAATAAGATACATTCATACAAAACATGTTTTTTAATAAAATTTCATCAATTTAAAGATAACTGGTTTACCAATCATAATAGTAATTTAGAATTTTTTGTGGTTATTTTTGTTGATAAAATTTTTGTTTATTGAATAATATCTAATTAATAAAGCATACTTATAAAGAAAATATACCATATTTTCATCCAAAAATAAACTTAAATTTCCTACAGAAATGCAAGCATTTAACATTCAAGGATTGATTTTTTTATACAAATTCAACAAAATAATCAGCTAGTTTATACCCTATAGCCAATCAATTTGGTTGTTGTTTAGTGATAATATAATTTAAAGGCATTCTTTATCTTGTACATGTTTAGATATATATAATAAATTTCATATGATAACTATACATTGCAAATGAAATTATAATGAGATTGTAATAATAAGATTCATATTACATTTATGTATTATCCCTAAATTGTTCTTAGTTATTATTCTATTAAGACAAGACATTAATAAAATGTAAAAAGGTTAGTACACATAATATTTTTCCTTATAAAGAAACTAGACAATCTCATAGGTTAAAGTATAGAGATACTTAAACAAACATGTGGGTGCTTATTACAGAACAAGTTCACTTAATAGACCCGATATGGAAAATCCATATGAAATATTACTTGTATGTTTATGGAATTCTCATTGTGATGGTTGTATAAGTGATCTTTTGACTTGAGGTCTCTAAAGTTATCTTATATAAGAATTATTATGTTTTGATAATACTTATATAGTCATTGGATGTAGAATGAACTATATGGAGGTAGTTGTGTGAACAAAATAGGATTCATCACCCTAAAATAATTAGGGAGAATATTCTGTTTTTCTCAATTAGTATTGATTCGAAAAATCATTGACCACGGTGGAATAATGTTTTGTAAATAGTATATAAATGTGATTAATTAAATCAATAGATAATAGCGAAAAACTAATATGAATGAACTAAAAATATAGTAGACATTAATTTTATGTTCAATGTTTAACTAAAATATTGTATGATGAAAGGATTGAATTATATAAAAAAAATTACGCACAGAATGGTAGTCAAAAAAACTTTGACATTCTTAAATATTTGAATGGTCATAATGTATTGCTAGGTATCAATCTTAATATATAGTTATAAATTCTTTAATTGAAAAATTAAAGATAAATTAAAAGAAGTTTTAGTTTATCTAATTCTAATTATGAATTATAATTATAATTTATATTCACTGTAATCATATTTAAGAATCTAATGGATCTCACATAAAGAATGGGTTGAAGAAAACAAAGATATTTTAATCAAGTTGAACTTAATTGTAAAGTTTGAAAATTTTTATTATTAAATATGAAATATTTAATAAATAATGATGAATTTGAGATATTGAATCTTACTTAGACATAATTAATATTTAATTAAAATTATTTATAATTATAATTAAATTTTAATTGAAATTAGAATTTAATCTCAATTAAATTACTATAATGTCAAACTTATTATAAACAGACTTAACATGTTTTGTAGATGCTGTTAGAAGCTAAATACTTGAGCAGCTATAGTAATTGAGATATATCGATTTAGTAAACGGTTCGTGGGATATTATAAGAAATGGATCAAGCTTCAAAATAAACCACGAATTAGCATTCATACTTTGTCATAATTCATGTGTTAATCATTTTATAGAATTGAAGTGATGTTGGTTTTGAGGAAATCAAAATACGAAAAGGTTTCGATATTATTCCGCATGGGACTACATCCCAACCAGATTTTCCAACATAAAGTTAAGTTAAGAAGTTTAGAAACCTCATTTCTTTCTAAACTAAAGGGCGGGATAGTCAATGCTGGATGAGTTGACATAGTGATTAACAAACGGAGATAGAGTTTATTAACCTCGTTAGCAATTCATCAATGTTCCTATCAGAAGTACCACCTTCACTTACTGCTTCTATAACCAACTCTCTCCATTTCTTAGCATTGTCTTTCAGCTCTCTCCCCTTTTGGTCTTCTTCCATTACTTGCTTTCCGCATCTCTCAATTTCTTCTTTCTTGACAATTCCATTAGCTTCATCATCATCAACCTTCACTGTAATTCCCACCTTCCATACATCTTTAACAGGCTTAGCATTTGTGGGTTCGTCACTCCATACCGGCATTGCCATCATTGGCACTCCCAAGCTCAATGCCTCTATCGTCGAGTTCCAACCACAATATGTAAGAAAACATCCTACAGCTTCATAAGATAGTATCTTCACTTGGTTACCCCAATTTATTATTAGTCCCTTGCCGCTCTCAGCAACCTCTTCTTTGAAAGTTTTTGGCAACTTTGCTTCCTCTAAAGGCCTAATTAACCAGAAGAAGTGGAAATTTCTTTCCTTCAAGCCATAAGCAAGTCTCATAGGTTAATAGAACCTCCTTCGCTTAAACAACAAATTATCAAGCTTTGTTGGTCGAAGCTTTACTAGAGACGTCTACAGTGATGAATCCTTCTGCTCCAAAAAAGTGGAAAAAATTTTGAAATCCAACGTTCAAATTTTGTTGGTTTCGAATAGTTATCTCCGAAATATGTAAAGGCTACTTCCTCTCAAGTGTTTAAGTGTATAGTAAAGGATTTGTCTCCTTTTGATTGTAAGCTTCAGTTGACACTCAGAAAAATTTTCTAGAACCAATGTCCATGTATTTCTATTCACTGCAAAACGCTCAGCACTCAACTTCAATAAATTTGAAAACAAGTAGAAAACATTTTTGAACAAAGATGATAACTTTTCTTACTAACACAACAAAGAAGAAGAAGATGAGCTTTATATATTCAGCTCTTACATGTTCAAAAACATCTTAAATCAACAGCTAGAAATGAAGATACTTATGATCTGAGAGACAAGATTTCAACACGTTTCTTGTTCTCATTTGATCAACTAAAAACAAAAAACACGCCTAACAGTAACTGTCATATATTAACAGCTGCTGGTTTGGAGGCTACATGAAAACGATGTTCTGATATGCAGGACCACAGTTATACACATATGGTACGGACTGGACACAATCGGATATTCATGTTCTGAATTTTTCAACAGCTTTGGTAAAGTGTCTTGACAGCTTCAATACAACCTTTGTTTCTGCTTCAGGATTGTTTTTGCTTCAGGTTTTAAATAAACTTGAAAACTTTGTTTCATCTTCTCCACTACAGCTTACTTCAACCTTTTCTTCAATCTTCCTGCCTTGATCTTCAATCATCCAAGTTTCATTTCTTGGATGCATGGTCTTCTGAATTATTCCCAAAATCATTAGCTCTAGTTTCCTCAAATGTCTTGGAACCTTCAGCTTGATCTTTAGCCTCCCTTTCCTCTTCACCTTAATTGTCATAGCTAGGTCCTCCACAAGCTTCAATACAGCAGGTTTCATAAAACAACATGATTCAACAGCAAGTTCCTCCAAATGCTTTTCACTTAGTTCCACCAAGCTACCAAAAGCCACGTACACAACTGACGCTATTGGCTTAGTATTAAGCCAATTGAAGGTCTTTGATTTATCTACAGTCCAGAAATCAAGACCATAAGTTTCATCATCTACAATGCTCTTGTCTAAATAAAATGATAGAACTGTGGTCCTTTGACATCATATCCACCACCTATATATAAGAACAAATGTAGTTAGCTGACAAGTACTAGTTCACAGTGATCCTTTTCAATATAAGCTCTAATCTCTAGTTATGTGTCCTTGATTAATCAGATTCTGTGTTTAAACTTAATCTAGTTAATCCATTTCAGAATAACAAAACTTCTCTATTGTAGTCCTTTATCTAATTTGCATAATATAAGGAATTTGACTTTAAAACATCAATGAACATTCCATATCTATGGAACATTTAGATCAGTATTTGAAAACAGTCATTTATATGGAAATACTAAGTGACACTTGGGACATGTTGATCCAGTTTTTTCTTAAAGTCTAAACTTATAGGTAATTTGCTGATCGTGCGTGCTAACTAATTGCTCTTGCAGGAAATATCATACATGACATGCAAAGTTCATCTATATATCTTAAGACATCCTTGAAAATATCATCCTTAACATAACTGATCCTCCAGCTTGTAGAAAGTGTTGATAAGGACAAAATCAGCTTGGTCCAAGTTAGAGAATCTTTCCAAATACATCTCAAAGTTAAGCGAGTATGATCCTGGGACGTCGATGACCATTGGCATGTCGCGACGCTCAAGCAGTGGCAACCCTGGAATCGAAATCAGCTTCGAAGAAATGGGCAACTCCAACAATTTCCAATGAACTCTGTAGTAAATGTACTCAACAGAACATGGTTGAGTGAAAAATGTCGCGACAAGTACGCCAAACTGTTTAGCCACATCTAACTCCCAAGGCATGACAGGCTCATACACTAAACAAGTAACAGTGTTCAAAGAGTTTTCATATTTTCTATTGAGCCCAGCAAGGGTTTTGGAGCTGATAACTCTTAGACTCGTGAAATAGAATTGAAAATTATGGATGGAGTTAAATGATGCAAAAAGGTCATCATCAAAGCCGTCTGATATTACATCAAGTTGCACAAAGCTAATGGATGAGCCAACGTTCAAAGACTTGAATATGGCAACATTTTTTACAAGGGTGACTTTGGCACCTTTGGAGGCCAAACGTTTTGAAAACTGTAGCATCAAGTATTAGAAATATGTGGACTAATATAATCACAACATTAATTCCATATTCATGATCATTAGTCGAATTGCCTAATGTATATTTAGTAACTATAAAGAGATTGTTAATAATTTGCTAGTTGTGTTTGAGACACATAGTAATACCCTAATAACTAGATGTTGACCCATTAAGCTATAGTTTATAACATCCTTGAAATAACACAATTACCCTTTTCAACCTCTTAGGGCAGAACATGTTATAAGATATAACATATGATGAGATTGTGCATATATTGGTGTGTGGGTGTAAAAACATAATATTGGGTCTTCTACCGTTAGCTTCCTTTCTCGCACAAGGTATTGTTGATTTTGATAGGTTTTGGTGTCCAAGATGGAGAGAATGCACCAAGACTCTATGCCAAGCATTAGAGGCATGTCAATTTTATTGTGTTGTTAATGCTCTAAATAAAATATAGGTCTTGGTTTATAATTGTTGATGAATGCATATGTGTATAACAATTAGTATTAGAGCTCCATGATCATTTGATTTTAGGGCTCATTTTTTAGTATAAACCCGTACTTTTAAGTTAGTTTTTATGACAAAAATGATTTTGAAATGATGCATTGAAGGTGTGGAAATCGTTGCTGGTTGTTGTTGTTGCCTTTTACCTTTGTTTTGAACAAAGAATCACGATTTTTTAGGTGAGATTTTGAAAAGTTTCGATGTTGCTGTTAATGGTCAAAATGGGTCAAAGATTTTCAAATTTTGGAGAAGTTTTGGCTAAAAATGGATATGGAAATCTATAGAGCATGAAAAATGGAAGAAAACGCCTCTAAAATCATCAAAAACTGAAGTCTGGAGAGGAAGTTAGAGTCGGGTCGACTTGCTCACCTACGAGTCGACCGGTTGACCTGGTTGAAGTACAGGGACGACGCCTACGACGTCCTGTCTCTGTTGATTCTAATAGATATATTTTTTATTTTAAAAAAATTTGCATAGTGCGCGTGGGGGCACGTACAAGGTCCTTTTTGGACCATTTTTCATCTTTTTGCTAAATTTTTATTCTATTTTTCCATACATTCACAATATTAATTAGTAGTTTTTATTTGATAATTCTAATTGTTTTAATCTTATTATGGAATAAACATGATTATTTGTTGACAATAGTGAATTCTTATTTTTACCTAAAATTGAGCATGTGAAACTATTTATGATGAAGAGTTTTTAAATATTAACGTATTTTTAAATTTTGTGTTTTTCCTCTAAAATAATGTTAAAATCTATACGGGTAATTAATTATCCTATCAATAATTACTACTTAGTAGGATGCTTAATATGGTGAAGAGATTTTATTGAAATATTATGAACCGCACAATTTTTCTATCCTTGCGGTAGTATATTGATGATTTGGTTGTAATATTTAATAAATTGTTATTACCTGTGAATGAGTTCTATATTTGTTTAAGGAACTCTAGCATGAATGATATAATTAATTTTAAGACAATGAGCACGAATTGCATGATTATGTTTTAACATGCATATCATGGTTATTATTCTTGGTGCTCATTCAACTTTAAGCAATCCAAGAGTCTCAGCCATCTTGTCTCTAAATGGTATGAACCACAAGCAGTGGGTTGAATATCTCATGATGAATTTGACTATCATGCGAATGGACTTGGCCATGAGAATTGATCCACCACCTAAACTTGTTGATGATACTACTGAGAAGGAAAGGAAACCCTATGAGGAGTAGGAATACTCTAATCGATGTTGTTTGATGATTATGAGGTATCACATGGATGAATCCATTCATGATAGTATTCCCGAGGCTGATAGTGCAAAGGATTTTCTTACTACCATAAAAAAGAAGTGCAAGAAGTTCTCAAAAAATGAGAAGAATGAGTACTTAAACATGCTCCATCACACTATTTATGATGGTGCAAATGACATTAAGGCTCACATCGACAAGCTCATGGGATGTTACCATAAGTTAAAGGATATGGATATGGACCTTGGTGAGGATTATATGGTATGGTTTGTAATGGGGACTCTTCCTTCTAAATTTGATTCCATCATTTCAAGCTATAATGCTCAGAAAGAGCAGTGGACTGTTGAAGAGATGAATGCTATTCTTGCCAAAGAAAAGGATGACATGAAAAAGGAAAAGGCAAGAAGCATCTCTATGATGACAACCTCTAACAATTCTCAAAAAAGGAAGTTCACTTCTAATAGCTCAAGTGACCAAAAGCCTTTCAAGAAGAAAGCTGTTAGTCCTAAAGGAAATGGACAGGTGGACTCATTTTTTGTTAATCAGAAGGATAAGCTTTTCAAAGGGAAGTGCAACTTTAGTCAGAGTTTTAGGCACAAGAAAGCTGATTGTCGAAAACTCAAAGCTCATTTAAAAAATAAAGGTAATTATCTTGTGATGGTTTGTTTAGAGTCTAATGTTATTGATGTGTTGTTAAATACTTGGTGGTTAGATACTGAAGCAACAATTCACATTACGAATTCTTTGCAAAAACTGACAAGTCGAAGAAGGCCGACTAGTTCTAAGCAATATGTGTACATGGCAGACGATACCAAAGTCAAAATTGAATTTTTTGGGATAGTTGGACTACAATTGAATATATGACATCTTTTGGTGTTACATGATGTCGCTTATTTACCCTTTATTAGGAGGAATTTGATTTCTGTATCCATTTTGGATAGACTAGGTTATAGTCTTCTTTTTGGAACTGAAAAACTAACTTTATATCGTGACTCTCTTTTGGTGTGAAATGGAATTTTATGTGAAAATTTATACAAACTTGAGTCGAATGATGTTGTTACTGTTGCTTCTTCCTCTTCTTTTAATACTATTGTTGGTTCCAAATGTATGAGGTTAGATTTAAGATCTTCTATATTATGGCACAAACGTTTAGGCCATATTTCTAGAGACAGAATGGGCAGGTTGGTAAAAGATAATGTACTTCAGGATCTTGATTTTTAGATTTCACCACCTGTATTGATTGTATTAAAGGAAAGTTGACGGCTAAGGTTAAAAAAAGCAAAAGAGATAGGAGCTCAGAATTGTTGGCATTGATTAATACTGATATATGTTGACCATTTATTCCAACTACTACCGGTGGTTATAAATACTTCATCACTTTTATTGAAAAATTTTCTAGGTATGGTCATATGGAGCTCATTCGTGAAAAATCTAAATCTTTGGAGGCATTTAAGATTTTCAAGACAAATGTTGAGCTTCAAAAGGGAAAAAAATCAAGGTAGTTAATTCTGACAGAGGTGAAAAGTATTACAGGCGTTATGATGAGAGTGGAAGAAATTCAGGGCCTTTTCCAAATACTATTATACAATGCCAAGAAAACCTCAGTAGAATGGAATCGCTGAAAAAAGAAACCATACACTTCTTGATATGCTGCGGTGTATGTTGATTCATTCTAGTTTTCTTGAATTTTTGTAGGGTGAGGCATTGAAGACAACTACTTATATCTTGAATCAAGTACCCAACAAGTTAGTCCCAAAGACTCCATATAAGTTATGGTCAAGTAAGAAACCAAACTTACGCCATTTTCATGTATAAGGATGCAAAGCGGAAGTGAGGCCCTATAATCCACAATCTAAAAAGCTTGATCCAAAAACTATTAGTGGCTACTTGTAGGCTACACCATCGGATCAAAGGGTTCTAGATTCTATTGCCCATCTCACATGACCAGAATTATAGAATCAGATAGAGCTATCTATTTTGAAGATGGATTTGGTTCAAGTCAAGGGCAAAAGAAATTGTATTTAAGGAAGAATGCATTCTAATCCTTGTACCAGTTGCTCCTGCTCCTACTGATGACCCTATGATTGAATAGATTTTAGTAGAATCTCATGATGATCCTTAGAATCAAGCACAAGATGAAGTCATTGATACTTGGGATGATGAAGTTGTTGTCAGGAGATCACAAAGAACACGTAAACCTGCCATTCCTAATGATTATATTGTCTATTTGTAGGAACATGAGTTTAATGTGGGAGATAATACTGAACCAGTCAGTTTTTAAGAAGCTATGAATAGTCCTTAATCTGCATTATGGATGAATGTAATGGAAGATGAGTTGAGTTCCTTGTCACAAAATAGAGTTTGAGAGTTGATTGAACTACTTAAAAGTTGTAAACTCATTAGGTGCATGTGGGTTTACAAAATCAAACATGATTCAAGTGGATAAGTAGAAGGGTATAAGGCTAGACTTGTGGCTAAAGGTTGTAGCTAGAGAGTAGGGATTAATTTCAAGGAAACCTTCTCACCAGTTTCTACGAAAGATTCACTGCGAATTATCGTGGCTATAGTTGCTCATTTTGACTTGGAACTCAATCAAATAGATGTAAGGACTGCCTTCTTGCATGGACATCTATATGAAGATTTTTATATAACCCAACCAGTTGGTTTCGAGATAAATGGCAAAGAACACATGGTTTGTAAGCTCAAGAAGTCCATCTATGAGTTAAAACAAGCATTAAGACAGTGGTATCTCAAGTTTGATATGGTTATCACTACAAATGGCTTCAATGAGAATGTAGTTGATCAATGTATATACATGAAGTTCTGTGGGAGCAGTTTCATATTTCTAGTACTGTATGTTGATGACATTCTACTTACTTCTAATGATACTGATCTATTATTTACAAGCAACTGTTATTTAGTCATTTTGATATGAAGGATCTTGGTGAGGCCTCTTATGTACTTAGACTTCAAATTCTTCAAGATAAAGTTATTGGGATTCTTCGATTGTCTTAAAATACTTACGTTGATCAGATCTTGAAAAGATTCAACATGTATTCTTGTTCTCCTAGAAAGATACTAATAATAAAGGGTGACAAGTTCTCAAAGGCCCAATGTCCACATAATGATAAAGAGAGAGATGAAATGAAAGTCATTCCTTACGCGTCACTTATAGGCAGTCTGATGTATGCTTAAGTATACACACGCCCTGAAATTGCCTTTGTTGTACGTATGTTAGGAAGATACTTAAGTGATCCCAGACTTAACCGTCGCGGCTAAGAATGTCATGAGGTATCTTTAGGGTAGCAAAGATCATATGTTGACTTATAGATGACTTGACACTCTTAATATAGTTAGGTTCAGTGATGCTGATTATGTAGGATGTGTGGATGATAAAAAGTTCACTTCAAGCTACATCTTTATAATGGCTGGAGGCGTTGTATCATGGAAAAGTGCCAAACAGACACTCATAGCACCCTCTACCATAGAGGCAGAGTATATGACATGCTATGAGGCAGCTTGTCAAGCAATATAGCTGAGAAATTTTATTTCATCATTGGGTATTGTAAACTCTATTTCAAATCCACTGAAATTTTATTGTGATAACTCCGCTACTGTAGCTTTCTCTAATAACACTAGAAGTACTTCTCGCTTAAAGTATATTAATATAAAGTACAATCTTGTTAAAGAGAAAGTCGCTGAATCTCTCATTACTATTGAGTATACACCTACAACTAGCATATCAGCAAATCCACATACAAAAGGCTTACCTATATGTATGTTTGCAGAACATGTCTCTCGCATAGGATTGTTTGGAGCCTAGCTTGATAAGAGTAGTACGAGATTTGTTATTTTGTATTGAATATGTTGGTACTTTGTATGGATTACGCATGAATTTTATATATGAAATATGCATAATGATATTTGTAGTCACTTCTTGTTAATATTGACATATATATGTTGATGTATATATATAGTTTGATGAATTGACAAGTACAAAAGGAGATAAATGCAAAGTCTCAATTGTTGTACTGCATGCATGTTGTTTTAATGGTTATTGTGGTATTTGAACATCTCCAAGGCCAAATCATGTGTAGTATATATATCATGTCAATATAATATTATATATGATTTATTTGACTGCTTTTGGATGATAGAGATTGGTACGGTGGTTTGACTATATTATCCAAGTGAAAGAATGTTAGAAACATGTGTACTAATAAAATCACACCATTAATTTCATATTCATGACCATTAATCGAATTGTCTAATGTATGTTTAGTAACCATAATGGAATGGTTAATAACTTGCTAATTGTATTTGAGGCACATGGTAGTATTCCTAATAACTATATGTTGGCCCATTAAACTATAGTTTATAACATCCTTGAAATAACACAATTATCATTTTCTACCCCTCTGGGTAAAATATATTATAAGATATAACATATGGTGAGATTGTGCATATATTGGTGTGTGGGTGTGAAAAACAGAATATTGGGTCTTCTACCATTAGCTTCCTCTCTTACACAAGGTACTGTTGATTTTGATAGGTTGTGATGTCTAAGATGGAGAGAATGTACCAAGACTCTACGCCAAGTATTGGAGGTATGTCAATCTTATTGTGTGGTTAATGTTCTAAATAAAATGTAGATTTTGGCTTTGTAATTGTTAATGAATGCATATATGTATAACATGGCGTTGATGCGGCTTTAGCTGGGAATGGAAGCACCACCACATGTGCATTGACCTTCTCTTCCATCTTTTCACTCTCTTTTCTCTCACCACCTGAGACTCCTTACAGGGTTATGGTTAGCTTGGAGTTACATGTACTCAAAGGAATTGCTTGGAAATTTTATGGAGACAACTTGTTGAAGCAAAGTAGGAATATGCTTCGGTTACTCTAATGATGCTATTTTCCAACTGAAAAATATGTAAGCAATAATATGGTTTAATTATGCCCATTTGCTAAGTTGCCTCATCTATCATATTTTTAAACTACAAAATATGATTCTCTGCTAAAATCAACGAAAATGGAAGAGATGAAAGAGAGAAGGACGATTTTCTTATTCCCTTAGAAACAATACAATAAAGTATGTCAAATATAAAGCAAGGTTCTAACAGAACTAAATAACAAACTCTACTAAATGACAAAATAACAAATAACAGGAAGCTAATTATTTCAGCATTCTCAACACTCCATCTCAAGTTGGATGGTGATATATGTCAATAACACCCAACTTGGATAGTAAGTAATCATGCTATTGGTTGCCAAGTCCCTTTGTAAGAATATCTGCTAACTGATCCTTTATTAAGATATGTCTAGTTTCCACAAAACCATTTGAATACTTTCTCTCACAAAGTGACAGTCAATCTCAATATATTTAGTCCTCTCATGATAAACTGGATTTGCTGCGATTTGTATTACTGCTTGATTGTCACAGTGAAGAACAGTTGGTTCACTTTCTTTGATTCCTAGTTTTGCAATTAGTCCAAATAACCATTTTAACTCAGCTACAGTGGATGCCATGCTTATGTATTCAGCCTCTGCTGAAGACCTTGAAATTGTACTTTATTTCTTATATTTCCAGGAGAATAGAGAGTTGCCAAACTTAACTCAAAATCCTGTCACAGATTTTCTTAACATAAAGCAAGATGCCCAATTAAAGTCATAATAAGCAATTAATCTTGGATTTCCTGATGAACTGAGAAGAATTCCTTGTCTGGATTTTTTTGGCATATCTAACAACTCTTAATGCAGCTTCGTAATGAGACTTTTTTGGTTTCTACATAAATTGACCTAAGTGTTGCACATTATAAGTTATATCTGGTCTAGTATGTGTCAAATATAGAATTTCCCAATCAATCTCTAGTAAACAGCAGCATCTGTCAAGACTTCTTTAATTGTAAAGAGTCATCAAAATCTATAGTAGTTAACTTTAGATTTTGTTCCAATGGAGTGAATGTTGGCTTTGCTCCACTTAATCCAAGATCCTAAGTCAATTCAAGTGCATACTTCCTCTGACTTAACACTATACCTTTATTTGATCTTGAGACTTCAATCCCAAGAAAATATCTTAGAATTCCAAGATCCTTCATCTTGAAATTCTGATGCAATCTGCCTTTTAATTCATCAATCAAGCCATTGTCATCCCCAATTATTAATCAATCATCAACATAAATCAGCGTAGTGACTTGTTTAAAACCTTCACTCTTAGTAATCATACTTACTTTGAGCATAACCGTAATGAACAAGGGCCTCAATCAACTTCAAATTCCATTGTCGTGATGCTTGCTTCAAGCCATATAGGGATTTGAGTAACCTACATATCCTATTCTCCCCCTGGTTGACAAATCCCTAAGGTAAATCCATGAAAACTTCTTCTTATAAATCACCATGCAAAAAAACATTATAGACATCTATTTGGAATAAGAGCCATTAAAACATAGCAACAAGAGCTATAACAATTCTAACAGTGACGTGCTTGGCCACTGGAGAGAAAGTGTCATGAAAGTCAATGCCCTCTCATTGATTATACCCTTTGGCAACCAATCTGGCCTTAAATCGTTCCACTTCCCCATTGGAAAGATATTTCACCTTATAAACCCATTTACAGCCTATGGGAGATTTTCTAGAAAGTAAAGGAACCACTCCCCATATGCCATTGCTTTCCAAAGCTTGGATTTCCTGTTGCATGGTTTCTATCCAACACTTGTGTTTAATTGCCATAAAATAGGTTGTAGGTTCAATGATATTAGAGATAGAAGCTGCACAGTGTTGTGATTTAGGTGGTAAATGAGCATAAGAAATATTCAAAGGATACTGACCTTTAGTGATTGCAAGTGAAGAAGATGAAGAGGATTGATTGATGCACACATAATCTTTAAGCCAGGTTGGTGGAGCAGTTGATCTAGTGGATCGTCATAAAGGTTGAGCTGATAAAGAAGGAAAATTGTTGTCATCAAAGATGAAAGGTAAAGGTTTTGGTGAAGAGGGAAGGACTGATACAGGATGTGGTGATGAAGGCGATGTAACAAGGATGGTGGGATGGGGATGAAGGTTTAAAAAATCAAGATCCTCTAACTGACCAAAATCCGTGACATTAACAAGAAACATTGGTTGATCTTATACAAAAAGCTTGAAGGGAAAGATATGTTCTTGAAAGACAACATGTCTATTGACAAAAAATATCTTGGAGACTAAATTGAATAGAAGATAACCCTTTTGAACAAGTGAATAGCCAAGGAAAACTAAAGGGATGACCTTTGGTGAAAATTTGTCATGGTAATGTGGGATAGTAGCATAACAGAGGCAACAAAAAATTCTAAGTTGGTTTTTTATAGAGTACTTTATAAGGAGATTTCCAAGATAAAACAGAAGAAGGTAATCTATTAACGATATAACAAGCTGCTAAAAACACTCTCTTCCCAAAAATGTGATGGCAAATTGGCATGAAATTTTAATGCTATGGTAGTTTCAAGTAAGTGTCTTATGTTTGCGCTTCGCAACCCCATTTTGTTGGGAAGTACCTATACAGGAACTTTGGTGAATGATACCAAGGGAAGTAAAAAGAGAATGACACTCACAGTTAAAGAATTCACTACCATTGTCACTCCTTACAGTATTAACGGTGGCAACAAACTGAGTTCAAATTAAGGTAAAGAAGGATTGTAATGTAGTGGAAGTATCATGTTTGATTTTGAGTAAATAGATCCAAGTCATTCTGGTAAAATCATCCACAATAGCGAGGAAAAAAACAATGACCACTATGAATTGACTCTTTATAAAGTCCCCATAAATCAATGTAAATCAAGGCAAAAGCAGAAGGAGCTTTGGTTTGACTGTCAGGAAAAGGCAATCGAGTTTGCTTAGTCAATGGACATATAGAACAAGAGAACAAATCATGTTTTGAATAGAAAATAGACTTAAATTCATTAATCTTTTTCATTTTCAATACAAAAATGTAGCCAAGTCTGGTATGCCATACATTAGGATCACTAAGTAAATCATGGAAGGCTTAACAGAGAGTAACTAGTGTCGAAAGGTAACTATGATAGTGTGAGGAAGTATAAGTCACCATGTTCTTTACCAATCCCATCATCCTTCTACTACAAAGGTCCTGAGAAATACAAAATGTAGGGTAAAAAGACACTGAACAGTGTAGATCCTTGGTGAGCTTTGAAATAGAAATCAAGTTATAGTGAAAATCTGGTATGTATAAGACATTAGTGAG
>JAOSBK010000204.1:3828659-3840099 GCA_027568895.1 Erythroxylum shatona
GTCCAGTTAGATACATACAAAATGTACTAACACATATTCATATTATGCAAATCTCCAATTGAATACAATTCAATAATCGTTCAATGAAAAACATCCAAAGACTATCTATTACATTTGCATGGTTAATAGTATATATCTATCAACGACGGCATTTTGTAATGTTTATGAAGCCTTCAGCAACAAAACGATGTCATTTTGTTATAGGACAAAACGTTTTGCTTCAAGATGAAAACCACATCATTTGGTTGTAAGTCATACAACGTCATTTTAGTTAACTAAATATGTTAAAGCCTACAGTAAAACCAAAAGATGTCGTTTTGATCGTGAATGAATGTTTTGTTATTTAAACCAAACCACGTCGTTTTGTTGCTGGAACAAATCGTTCTGTCAGCAACAAAAAGACGTCGTTTTCATCTTAAATGAACGTTTTGTTATTTAAACAAAATGTTCTACCAGCAAGAAAACTTAAAGAAAACGACATCATTTTCTTGGTGACATAACATTCTCCTCTTTAAACCAAATGACGTCGTTTAGTTTAAAACCAAACGACATTGTTTTTAAAAGCTCCCAACCGTCCCCTCCCGCACCTGCGTGCCCCTGTTCCTTCTTCCTCTCCAGATCTCCTCCGTCCATCATCGTTTGCGTCTACACTGATGAGCTGCTGCGTCTCCCACCACGAGCGTCGTCTTCTCCGGCGGTTAACATCCAGGTATTTTCCTCTTCTCTCTCTCTATCTTCACGACGGGTTTTTTGGAAAATAATGTTTTCCTTTACCATTTCAATGACGTTAGATTGTCTACATTCATTGTAAAATTATTTTTTGTTGTTTCTTTGTGTTCACAAATGAAGATTGATTGAGTGTATTAAAAAATGCTTAACCGTGTATGGAGTATGCCAGTGTATTGAAAAAATGCTTAACCGTGTATGGATTCCATAGTTAAAAGTTTATTAAGGATTAGGAAATATTTTGATCTATAATAAAGTATCAAGAGTTTGATAATTAGTCTAACTAAAACGGATCAAACTCATGAAGTCCAATTTTGGATTATGTAACTTATCAATTGGAGTTGTGAAGATTTATTTAGATTGTAATGACGAATTTTTTTAGTTGGGGAATGTTTTTAGTTGATTCAAATTTATATCCATATATTTGTATTATGATAACAATTAAATAGTGCAACTTAGTAAAAACAATAAGAATACCATAAGTTCTAACCATTTAGACGTCAAATGTTTGATTGTTATAAAACTTATATAAGACATTTTTAGGACTAAGTTTATGTTACTTAATCCACTAATTAAAGGTTAATCTACTAATTAAAGGACTATGCCTTAATGTTTATAAGAGACATGTTACTAACATAAGTATGCTAAAGTCTTTTATGCTAATAATTAGCCTAGATTTTAATTTTACTCCAATTTAAGTTTTCACTAATGTAACTGAATTGCTTCATTTATTATATGATGATCATCATTACATAGTAATAAAGATTATTGTGTGAAATTCGTCAACAACCGATGTAAAGAACTAAATATATGTGAAATTCATGCTTTCATATTCATTCTTAATAATTATGACTTACTAATTATAATATAAGCATTACCTCCTAATAAGACCAAATATAAGAAACAATACAACGACGGTCTTAGGGAGAACAAGTTGTTGATGAAAGTTAGGCATATTTTGATGCAGTGGATGGTAGGAATAGTCGTGGAAGGATCTTCGGGCTAGGCTCATTTGGAAACACTTGTTATTCACACTCCTCTACGTCCAGTACAGTAGCGAGTACCTGGCCGACAGTGGAACATATCAATCAGCTTGAGAGCACAATGCAGATATTTATAAGTCAGTTGCAACAGACAATGGAGTACATAACTAAGCTCCAAAATGACATGGAGCAGATGAAGGGGAAGGGTAGAGACTTAGACAATCCGCGCTCACCAAGACAATAAGATTGTTGTAATCATTTGGTTTGAATTTATGTACAATTCAATGTTTTTATTATCAACGAAGAAATTTTTTCCTTTATATGATCAATTAATTTTATGTTTAAACAAATCAAAAAAATTTACACAGATAATTTATCGTTGTTGAAATTATCCAAATCAAATTTAATGTCGAGATTTTAAAAATGAAAATACATACGGAGGGAACTGAGGTAGAATGTGTATTGTCATTACTGACAGAATTAGAATCTCCGTCGATAAGTGAACACATATTTACCGACCATTTGCGGTAAACTGTCGGTAAATGTTTAGGGATTTTACGAACAGAAGTTTGGATTCCGTCCGTAATTTCAATGATATTTACTAACAGTTATTGACAAACGGTTAATATATGTTCACATTTTTACTATACATTCATCGAAGGTAAATACCGACGGAAACGATTCTCACCATCGGTAAATTTACCGACGGAATTACATTCGTCGGTAAATTTTCAGACGGATTGGAAATTCTGTCGGCAAATTTACAGACTCAGCATTTCACGACAAATCTTACCATCGGTGAAAATAATCGGAAAATCAATTTACCGACAAAATGTTAACATTTTTCATCGATAATTTTCATCGGTAAGCGCCCTTTTTCATGTAGTGGTCTAAACTATAAAATATATGTCAGTCATATAGTGAGAGCATTTTCTTACAGCCATAACCGACGCTAGAAACTCCCTTTCATAAGTTGATACATGAGTATATTTGAAAGATAATGCTTCACTCACATAGGTAAGAGGATGACCCTTTTGCATTAGAACTACGCCATTCCCTTCACTTGAAGCATTTACCTCTTATCACCATCAGGTTGTTGAAATTTGGTTGAGGAAGAAGTAGTGCTCGCGCCAATGCTTGCTTGAGTTTATCAAAACCTATTGCAACTTCCTTAGACTATATAAAAGCTTTTTTTTTCCCTAAAAAATTACCTTAAAGGCTTGCTAATTTGATCATTCCTTTTAACAAATCTTCTATAGTAATTTGTCAACCCCAAAGAACTCCTCAAGCTCTTCACTGTTTAGGGGACATGTCAATCCACCACAATTTAGACCTTCTTTGGATTTGTTGCTATCCTTTTGATACTAATAATTTGTCCCAAATACCCTACTTGTCTAGTAGTAAAAGCAATGTTGTGAATACTTTATCAAACCTAGTACCAATTTTGGTTCTGCTACAATATAATAGTGGTGTCAGTTAATACTAAATATCACTTTAGATAATTTTTTAAAATTATTAAAAGTCTCTCAATTTTATAAAATTATAAAAATAGCTTCTCAATATATTTTACTAAATGTTTATTTAAAGTTTAAGTCCCTTTATGTATAAAGTGAAATAAGTCTCTTGTATTATAGAAAATGAAAAGCCTCAATACACATAAAATTTTGCAACCATGCTCTTCCTATTAGAAATAAAACTTCTTAGACTCTAGTGGAGTAAGTTTTAATTTTGAGTAATTCAAAGTTGAAGTTAAGCTGATGAGCACGTGGTCCAGTACTTTATCAGCTTAACTTTTGCTGATAAAAACATGATTGTGATTCAGCTCATATGCTTTATTTGAAGTTACAAAAAGTAGCAAAACATGTGGAAGATTCATGACCATAAAGTATTCGTGAACCAAAACTCACGGGACAAGTAAAAAGTATAAATCAAGAAGAAAAAGTGCGTGTAAAGAGAACGGATAGAAAAAGAGAACATAATTTCATAGGTAGATTTACTCCAAAACATGAGCTCAAGGGAAAGATGCTGAAATGGTACGGAGCAGGAGTAGCTTGATTATTTTCAATTCTTCACTTAAAGCTTTTTTTTTATAGGAGATCTTAAGTTTGAATCATAAAAAAAGGGAGAGTGGAAAATGTTTTTTGTTGATGATCCTCTAATCTCTTGGCCATGCTTCTTAGTTGGATCAATTACGTATGCCTCGTTTTAAGTTTGAGTCATCAAAAAGGGGAGAGTGGAAAAAAATTTTTGTTGATAATCCTCTAATCTCTTGGCCATGCTTCTTAGTTGGATCAATTACGTATGCTTCGTTTTCAGTGATAATGTGAGAGTTGGAGCTATTAGAGAATTCAAAATTGTGAACCTGATGTCGAGTACGGCCAGTAATTAATCAGTATGTGACTATATAGAAACCTGAGAAATTTTGAAATTCTAGATTTACCTCTTCTAAGGTTTTTAAGACGGGGTCTTAAAAGTTTAGGATTAATCCAACAAAAATTGAGATATCTGATGTATATAAAAAAAATAAAAAAAGATGCGTAAATGGTGTCCAACTAACTAACTGATGAACCTGTCATTCTTCTATAGAATTAGGATTTTAAAACCGAAATACCAAATGATGATGGATCTTTTCGGCCTAACAGGTGGTGGCCTGTGGCAATTTGGGCACCTATCCCATTCATTTCCAACTTGTAATATGCTGAAATGGTTTGTCAAGAAAGTCCCTTTCCCATCTGATGTGTGGGAGGGCTCGACCTTGTTTTTTGATTTTTAATCAGTTTGATGGACCGAATATTACGGAGGACCATACACGTGTATGGCGTTTCTGTGTTGTCACTAATCGTGATTATCTACGAATAAACAACATTGTCGTCAGTTATGTTGGGTTAAACCGTGGCTTAGATTACCTGATTTAAGCTAGTTGGTTAGAAGAAACATGAACCTATCAGATTGACAAGACTGTCAGTGATGAAGGAGGATGGATGAAGGTGTATATCACTGTCAAATTAAACATGATCACGATGCCACCTTGCGTAGAATTCTTCGCATTATTGGCAAAAAAACAAGAGGTAGCCCCCATTGATCATTTCTTTCAAACACGTATCTCTCTGTACTGTCGTGTGCCTGCCTAGTTGCGCCACCTCGGATGCCTTGGGTTCGACAGTATTAAGATTTTGTGGAACTTCGTCATTAATGTTACTTTGAAAAAGACAATAGAGTTCTCCTTGACACAATGGGGCCAGTGTATAGTAAAATGGTTTTCCGGTCTTATTGGAGCTGATGGAGATGATGAGAGGATGTTCCGAACATGCATGTGATTCAGTCCTCCCTAACTTTAACCCAAATCTTTGGAAGAAATAGAATTCCAATTAGATATGGCAGTGGGTGTTCCTCCTCAGAAATGGTAACTTCATATTATCATTTGTTGACTACCAAATAATGTATTAGTTGATGCAATTAGATTGTGTACTCAGATATTTCAAATGATGATACTTATTTTACACTCTTGCACAAAAGTTGAACCTAAAATTGACGATGTTTAGTCTAAAAAAGTTACTTTTGTGACAAGCAACTCAAAGTAAGTTTATTCCATTAAAAATAAACTTTGATTTTCTTTCACACACTTGTTAAACTAATATCTCAATGAAAATGAGATTCAAAAAGATTGTTTGACTAATACGTGGATATAATAATGAAGGCCACCTTTGAATATTAATGTCCAATTAGATTCTCTTGCGTGGCAACATAATCTCCATAATTGATTGTTAATTAGAGACACGTAATTGAGATCAATCAGCTAATTTAATTCATAAGATATATGATCCAATGCATGACTCAGCTTCTTGTTTATCCTACAACTTATAAAAGCACAAATATATAAATATATCTCCACTTTCTTTGGCCATACATTGGATTGGAGACTCAACAATGGAAGGGGTCATCACCATCTTACTACAAGAGTATAATATCAATCAGTAAAGTAGTGGATATGCAATGTCCATCTGGCTACATTTCTTGGGTTATTCGCCTGAACCACACAAAAGCTTCTAAAAATGAAAATATTAAATAAATAAACGCCTTATAAATACTTATTTGCATACGATTTCTCATAATTTGCATACGTATAGAACATTGAAATAATGAAACCTACGGTTGATTGTAAGTAATTATTGACAACAAAACAAAAGGAGTAATAGCTATCAATGAACCAGGGACTGAAGTTATAGTGTTCTTCATTCAAAGCCAAGATATATATATAACTAAAGCCACCTTCCAGTCTTCTTCACGTCTGAATATCCAAATTCTCATATAAATCATCCAGAATGCAGAACGATCACTCCTCCAACCCCATCTCCGACAACCCGAGAACTCCTCTATTACCAGTACGAGTTCAAAACCAGTGGTCCTTGGGTGCACAATCATGTCTAGCCTCTTGTCTAACGTTGAAGAATGTGTATATTCTGCTAGGACCCCTTTCGAGCATCATGGTTTGCCTTGTTGTGAAGCTAGATGCTCCGGTTTCGAGTCGTAACATGTTGGCTGTTCTTGCATGGGTGTTTTCATGGTGGCTTACTGAGGCTGTGCCTGCTCCTATCACGTCCATGGCTCCCCTGTTCCTGTTTCCTCTTTTTGGGATTTGCTCTTCTGATTCTGTTGCAAAATCTTATATGGATGACGTGATTGCTCTTGTTCTTGGGAGTTTCATACTTGCTCTTGCTGTTGAACACTATAACATTCACAGAAGATTGGCCTTAAATGTGAGTACATCATATTAACAATTTTTCTCTTTTTCTCCAACAAATTCGTAGAATCTCATGGCAATCCAGTGTATTTGACATGGGAAGTCTTCTCAGTTTCTTTTCTTTCAGTATATATACTTGTTTTGGTAGCTTTTGTTCGTAGTTCATTCAAAGACATATGTGTAGTTGAGTCATCGGAATGGAAGAGTTCTATTTCTCTCCTTCCCATAATTTTCTGGACCAGTACCTATTTTCAGACAGCAATTTTGTCGTTGTCCCATGTTCGTTTTTAACTTAGAATCATAAATTTCTTATATCTTGCACTAAGTTCAGTGGACCACAAACAGGTAACGTTGTTGTTTTGTGGAGATCCACTCAATCCCCCACTCCTCCTTCTGGGGATATGTGCCACCACAGCATTTGTCAGCATGTGGATGCACAACGTGGCGACGACGGTGATGATGATGCCGGTTGCCACCGGAATCCTGCAGCGACTCCCGGTGGGTTCGTCCCAATCTGACGCGGTAATCAGCAAGTTCTGCAAGGCCGTGGTGCTTGGAGTTATATACTCTGCAGCCATAGGAGGGATGAGCACACTGACTGGAACTGGTGTGAATCTAATACTGGTGGGCATGTGGAAGAGCTATTTTCCTCAGGCAGACCCAATTAGCTTCAGTACTTGGTCCTTCTTTGCTTTGCCTTTGGCTTTGGTGATTTTCTTTGCTTTGTGGAGTATTCTTTGCTTGATTTATTGCTCAAGGGGCTCCGGACAAGTCCTTTCTGCTTATCTTGACAAATCCCACATCAGAAGAGAGCTTGACATGTTGGGTAAGGCACTAAATCTTGATCAGTTGTGGATTTGGATTCTATCTGCCTTGTCTTTTGTCCATTTCGCAGATAATTTTTGTGTTTGATGTGTGAACAGGTCCAATGGCTTTTGCTGAGAAGATGATTTTAGCTGTATTTGGGGTGGGTGGCTTAAGTACTACATTGCTTGAAAACTGTCATTAATCACGCTCCCTATGAGCTGGATTTTGATAGAAAATTGTTGATGCAGATGCTAATTGTTCTGTGGATGACAAGAAGCATAACAGATGACATCCCTGGTTGGGGAGCTCTGTTTGACGGCCGAGCCGGTGATGGAACTGTTAGTGTGAGTATTGGGATTCTCCAGATTTCCATTTCCATTAAAACATTAATCAGAACTGAAATATCTTCTGGTTTATAGGTTGTTATGGCAACTTTGTTGTTCATAATTCCAAACAAGAAGCAAACGGGAGAGAAATTGATGGACTGGAACAAGTGCAAGAAGCTACCATGGAACATAATATTGCTGCTAGGTGCAGGTTTTGCCATTGCTGATGGAGTCAGATCCAGTGGCCTAGCTGATGTACTATCGAAAGCATTGGACTTCTTGGAGCAGGTACCGTACTGGGCCATTGCACCTATGGTTAGCCTCATAAGTGCAAGCATTACCGAATTCATCACATCAAACAACGCCACCACAACCCTTTTGATCCCTCTACTCATCGAAATAGCCAAGACCATGAATCTCCACCCACTGCTCCTTATGGTCCCTGGAGCAATTGGGGCACAGCTAGCATTCTTGCTCCCCACTGGAACGCCTTCAAACATTGTTGGATTCGGCACAGGCTATATTGAGATAATAGACATGATCAAGACAGGACTTCCTCTGAAGATCTCTGCCATTGTGGCTCTGTCTGTCCTAATGCCTACGCTAGGTAAATTAATCAATCAGCCCTCTAATTCCTTTCCTTTTATTGATTTTATACTTAAAAAGACTTTGGTTTGTGCTCATGTATCAATGCAGGAGCTTATGTTTTTGTGTCAAATCTAGCATTCTAATAGCGGCCAATTGGCTCTCTGGGTGGGTTACAATCTGTGCATAGCCCTAAAATGCACAGCAGAAACAGAGTTCTTGAACATAAAACTTTCCTCTGTTTTTCTGGCTTTCACTGGAACTCAAAACCCAGTTCGTTTCCATGGGCATAAAGGGTCTGTGCACTTCGAGCTAAAGCTCATCCGCAGTGCAATTCTCTCTGTTTGTCATTGCATGTCAAACATCATTGTATACAATGTTAAATTTTAGGGGCCTTTTCTATTGTTATTTTTTGTTTCTGTTTTTAATATGTTTGGTTGGAATTTGTAATATAAAAATTGAAAAAAAAAACGCATTTGATAAAGATTTCTAAAAAAAAACTGAAAACAAAAGTATTTTTATTTTTTAATTATACTATTAAGTGTAATAATTATAATTATAATACAATATATTTTTAAATTAATTAATTAATTATTATAGCTAAAATTAAATATATGTAAATCAAATATTATTAAAAATTATACATTAATTGTATATACTAAAATTATATAAATTAGAAATTATATTAAGTCGTTATAATCAATAAAATATATCCATCATACTATAATTCTTAAAAGCATAATAGTAATATCATTTACAAAAAGAAATATAAATCAATTAGATATAATATAATCATTACATATTTGTCTAACAATTTCATCTCGCTTTCAAGATATATCTCGAAGTTGTGTTGGAGTGATATTATACTCCACTTGAGAACTTGCATCTATTTCACTTCTGCTAATTTATTTTTCATTTTCAGCACAACTTTCAAATAATTCATCGATTTGTCTACACATTCTAATATAGTTATGCATAATGCAACAAACAATAACGATGTATTTTTGTTTCTTCATATCATAACTCGGCATGTTTTTGAGTATATGGAATCTTGCTTTTAGAGCGCCAAACCATCTTTAATAACATTTTTTAATGAAGAATGCCTGTAGTTAAACAATTCTTGCGGACCTTAAGGTCTTCCTTTCTATAATCTCGCAAATGATATCTTTCATCTCGATATGGTGAAAAAAAATTCAGGCATATTAGTGTAACCCGAGTCAACCAAATAGTATTTACCTAACATAGAAAGAACATGATATTAACAAAAAGATATTAAAAATGAATCTTAATTACTATGCTTATTTAAAATAATATAATACCTTATGGAGGTATATGAAATTGATTCGTTAGATTTGTCGCTGTTTTCAAAAGAACTTAAGAGTCATTTGTAGTATCTTCTCATCCAGCCATTACATATGTAAAACGCATATCAAATGAACAACAACACATAATATTTTGAGTTGGATTAATTCTTTTGCCCTTGAATGATATTTGTTCATCGATCAGAGCAAGTGCATCAATATGTGTACTATCTATTGCTCCTATTCAATCCTAAAAATTAAAAAATATTAAAATAAAATTTAATCATAAGGACATAATTAAAATAGCAATTAAATATATGAATATACCTGAAAATATGAAAACAATTTTGAATTATGTTGAATCTCAAGAGGTGTATTGGTAAAAGATAGTGGAGTAATGACTCTCTTTACAAGACGATTAAATATATGTAAGACTTTTTGAAAGTACTTCGAAATTGTCCAGGTCAAATGTTGAAAGCATTCTGTTTTGACTCTAGTTTGTCTCACTATGCCTTATAGTCATCAAGAAAATTGCTACTTGTTTCTCTACAGTCAAATGATTTGTTGCCTTTAAGCCTCCTAAACTTTCCAACTCATCACATAAGTTCAAGAAAATTGTCTTTCTCATTCTTAAGTTTTCATAAATCCTTGTAAGATTTCTATTCAAAAGTTATAATATCCAATCATGACCTAATAGAACAGAAGTTCTACATGCTTGTTTTTCTAAATGAAAATATTTGTTTCTTTCCGCAGCTACAAAAATAATGATTACCTTCTTCAGTTCTTCATCAGAATCTGATTCAAAATTTGATAAGAAATTCATGTATCTACAATGTTAACATTAAATAATTAAAAAATTCAATCAAGTATATTTAATCAAATATAGAAAAATATTCATACAAAATATAAACTTAAAATTAAGTCAACTGTTCATAAAAAACGCAAACTAAAAATGTTCAAAATATAGAATAGTGCTTAATATAAAAGTGTTAAATAAAAAAATTCAATATGCAATAACATAAAAATATAACTAAAGCGACATAATCCAATCTAGCTTCCTTTTTTGTGTCATCTTCAAAAAAATATCCCTATAAAGTGGAAAATCATGTAAAGCCCTCACAGTTTTTCCATATTGCACACCGTCAACACCTAATTCATCTAAAGAATTCAGACATTCCATCATTATGTTAGACTCTTGAGATCTATTCTCTATGGTGGATAATGTTTTACTCATTTTTTTGACAAGTAATCATTCTTCCTTCTTGATTATTCACTAAGTATAAGTAAGGCTTCTTCTATAATGTTAGAATGTGTCTTCTTTGCCTTTTTATTCTTAGGAGACTTCTTTCTCTTAGACGGAGAACTTTTATCTTGATCTTCTTTTCCATTATACGAGTAATCTTCACCAATATCATTTCCATGTTCCTCTTCTGTACTATTCGATGGAGATTTAGTTGATGGATGTACATGCACACCAGTTGCAGTAGTATCTCCAAAAATATGACACAAGTTTAAAAATTCCTTACATCCTTTTTTCTTGAATCTGTGAGCCATTTTATGTACCTATAATGATGAAAAAGATACATGAGAATGAACATTATATAATATGATATATTACTAAAACAAAAGACATATTTTACCTTAAAATATATTTTCTCAACATTCATTTGTAGCATTAACTTCACCAGTAAAAGAGTTGTAACCGATTCTTGTTTCTTTGAGTAAGTTCTTGAAATTCTTCAATCTGGCCCCTAATCCATTATACTTGTAACATCCCACCCCCTACTGGAAGGGTAAAATCGTAAATTTGGCATAGGATGAGATGGATTGGAATGACTTAGGACTGTTCATGCATAATTGGATTGATACACAGTATCATTTGTGCACATGAAATTACTGTACATGCATACATGACATTCCCGGTTTTCGTGCCTAATGTAATTTTATTGTGATTAACGTGGTTATTGGGTT
>JAOSBK010000204.1:3840199-3856229 GCA_027568895.1 Erythroxylum shatona
ATGAATTTGTGTATTGAATTGAGATATGAATGTGACTTGGATATGGATGAATGTGATTGAATGTGATATGGGTTCCGAACAGGAGGTCCGATGATACTGATGTTTGAGAATTATTGAAGTGCTTTGGTTATGAATGAGTTTGATTTGCGATTGAATTCCGGACAGGAGGTCCGATGATTGTATGAGTTGGTTTGATATATATAGAAGTGCTTTTTGTTTATGGTTTGAATTAGTGATATATAGACATGTGTGCGTTTTGATGGCAAAAGAAAAATAAGTTTTTGTGTAAATTGATGGTTATGATTCGCCTATGAAGGATAAAATAATTGAGGTTATTGAATTGATGAATTCCAAATTGTAAAAATGTATTGCTTTGAATAAAGATGAACAAAATGAAAAAAAAAATTATACCGAATTGGATTTGTTTAGTTCAAGTGTCTTTAGAGATTCCAACACTAGTTTTTCTAAAGTACACGTTTTCGGATGTCGAAAATTTGACCTTAAGTCTGATTGAACTGTTTTGTTTGGTTTTGATTCCGAGCCATTCGATTTCCTTTTGTTTCCGCACGCTTTTGATCCCATTTGTTTTTCGTTTGTTTTTGGCCCACTTTTGTTTTAGGATTAGTTCTTTCGCTTTCCGCCACTTTGTTTATCGATTTGTGTTTCCGTTTTACGGTTGGGCTTCGGTTTCAAATTCGGGGCCCAACACCAACAATCCACATAAACATAACTAAAAGAACAACATTTTCATAATCATTAGTCAAACACAAACATCCCGTATAACATAAAACATACACCAACATTCGGTATACCTTAAAGCACACACCAATATTCCTCATAACATAACTAAAACACCAACATTCCGCATATATCTATAAATGAAATATCAATATTCTGTATAATATAAATAAAATACCAACATTCCACATATATCTATAAATGAAATATAAAAATTCCACATAAACATAAGTAAAACATCAACAATACGCATTATATAAGTGAAATATCAGCAATATGGATTAACATAACTCAAACATCAACGTAACATTTCAAACAATATAAACAATTTATTTACCTTTACTCATCATAATCATAGTTTTGAAAATCATGATCATTAATTACATTATCATTGGACTCTTCATCACTAATATATTAAGCCAAAGTATCATCATTCTTATTTAATTCATCCTGAATATAATCTTCATCTCTTTCCACGATAAGATTGGTTTATATTATATTGAGATCAACATCTCTCCTATAGAATGATGATATATCTGCATCTTCTATTCGAATGGCTTCATTATTCAACTCCAATTTAATCTCTTAATATACTTCATCTCCATCCTCACTTATTTCACCATTATCCCTTTCACAAAAATCAAAGAGATTTCGATGTTGAAACTTTTAAATAGCCTTCCAATTGCTACCCAATACATTATCGTTGAGGTAGAAAACTTGCTTCACTTGACTTGCAAGGACAAAAGAGTCATTATCATACCATGTCTTACTAACAGTGATGCTAGTAACATTGTCGTTCACTTTCATGGCAGTAAGATTAAACCATTTACACTTAAATAGAGCATCCTTCTTATCCTTTGAATTCACACTTTACCTAAACACAACCTTAGGTACTATAAAAGCAAAGCATATGGTAGACATTAGTTGGACGACTTACCTGGACGGATGGACAATCGCCGACTACAAAAAAGAACGACGAGGTTGGTCGATTATCGACGCTCTAAAAATAAACTACAGTCTGTGAACAAGACAATTTTGTGTTTCATATAATACACTTATTCAAAAACTACAAATTTTGCACACATAATTAGTAACTTACTGTTAGTAAAATTGTGGCAATGATGGGATCATAATAGTTTGTGACTGAGGAAAACTTCAATCGAGAGTGAGAAGTCAAAGGACCTAATCTAAGAGTGACATTAGATATTCAAATTAAGTTTTAGTCTAACATCTTATAAGCAGTAGTTAAACAAGGTTCCTAACACCAAGATTGCATTTTCAAAGTGAAAATATATGTATACTGAAAAAATTACATAAGATAGTAAACAATTATTGTACATTTTCATCTATACATTTGTGTAAGTTCTCAATGTATACTTAAATTTAATCTTGGGTTCTCTCCAGGCCCAATATTGTTCTACTTTAAAGAGAAACAATTATCTTTAATTCAACCTTTTCTTGCTAACTTTTTGCCTCCTCAATTATCTTCCCTCTAACTCACCAATGAAATGCTCTTTCCAATGACCTATCATTAACTACAAAACCCTAAAATTTTAATCTCTTTAGCCGATTGGATTGGATTTGTATGCTTAGCTAGTACATTTGCATATGTAATACCTTGAAGAGCAGTTTTTAGTCAACTTTCCACTTCAACTATTTCATTATGATAATTGTGATAATTGGGTAGTTAAAAGTTAAATGGGGTTGAATTCAAACAATATGTGAAACGAACACTTGAATTCAAAACCTAAGAAATAAAAGGAATATAATCGTCGTTAAGAAAGAAGGAAAAGCCATCCTAATCTAACTTTAACCATGCTTATTAATTAAACACTTCTATAAATAAAAGACTTAAATTATCCATCACTTAAACACAATGCCTATAGTTATTTAAATACACCTACATAACCAAATCACTCACATTATTTAAAATCAATATAATAGGCAATTCATGAAACATCTTACATGCATCAGAAATTCATCCCAACATCATAACCAAAATTACGTCTTTTCCATTCCATCACTAAGATTTATACATTCAATTTGTTTTCCAATCTCAAAATACCCAAATAAACGAATAAAATTAAATATATTCATCAAAAATACATCCAACATCACACAACCAAGCAATTAGAAAATAAACAAAAAAACATCTAAAGACATACACGAAGGAGAGACGACATAACTAAGCCAAAGAAGACAGAACCACAATAAGAAGAAGAAGGTTGTCTAAAGAAGATGGGGGAGAAGGTTAGGTATCTATTAAACAGATATCAAAAACAACGTCGTTTGGCATCTATTAAAGAGTGGGAAAAATGTTCAATACATTTAATGAAGAATCTTAAAAATGTCACCAAATGTCAGTAAAGATTCAACTATTAGTGACTCCTACACATTTTCGTCGGTAAAATATCATCTTTTGTTATGATTCGTTAAAACGTCTCCAAATGTCGATATAGGTTCAAACTATTAGTGACTCTTACACATTTTCATCGATAAATGACATCTTTTGTGATGATTTCTTAAATTAGAAGTTAAATCTTTATATTTTGTAAATTTTTTATTTTCCTATAATATATAAATAATATAAGTAAACAAATTATTTTTGTGTTGTTAATTTGTTATATAAAATTTTAAATAACATTATTGTTACCTTAATTTATTTTTACACTTACAATTATTGTCAATTATATTATTAAAAATGCAAATCAATATTTAATATTGGTTTCCATTGTTTACATTATTGTAATTTACTTTTTAATTACATTGCAATACATATAATTAGATATGGTAATTAATGTAATGTTTACCATTTCATGACGATTATGAACATAAAATGTTACGTCATTTTTCTTAACATGAACATTGCATAATCGAAGAAAACGTCGTTTTGTTTAACAAGAAACGATGTCATTTTCTACTAGGTTATTAACATAAAAACGAATCTCTCTTCGTTTTTATGTTAGTTGTCAACATTCCTCTTTTTTCAACATCCAATAACCGTTGTCCCCTCTGCTGTGGTCATCTCTTATGTTTTGGTTTTCACCGTCGAAGAATTGTCATTACCTATGTTGGTATTGTTCTTCTTTTTTATTTGCAAACTCTCCTTCTTGTGCTATTTTTATCTGTTATGTGTAATAGTTTATTGTGATTGTTGTGTTCTACTCAAGGTGTACGGGTTTTTGTTTGTGTTTGCATCTTTGGAAGAAAGTTTCTTCTACTTTTGTGTTGGATGTGTATGTCTCAACGTTTTTTACTCACTCCTATGTTTGTCTGGCATATGCCTCCTAACTGTTTGATGAAATGCTTTCATGAAGGCTTCTTTTGCAAAAGATGTAAATATACATATTTATATTTGATTGTACCACGTATTGTATACAAATGTAAATGACTTTATTTAAATGTAAAATGAAGTTGTGATTATATATAACACTTAAAAGTCAAATGGTCAAAACTAGAAATATAATCAATTATGTTTTTGTGTTAGACATTACATTTAAAACTAAATACTAACAACCTATTAATCTTATTCTTAAAGGCCAAATCTTTTAGTAGACACACATTTCAGAAAATATATATAATGCACTTGCTCAAAACTAACAAGCTAATTGTTTAATTTAAAGCTAAATCATAACCCTATGTAATGGAGTTGCTCGAAACTAGGAAGCTAATTTAAAGCTAAATCTGCTAAACATAATACATACATAACATTCTTAACCTTATTATCATACAAAGTAGTCTCATTTGATAGATCACAAAATTAATATATTTCTAGAATGTTCAAATATTCAAATAAGAATTTTTATATTGACTTTTTAGAATTCAACACAAAATGTCGACATGGCGACTAGTTTCCGATGGTAGAAATAAGTTATGTTAGGAGGAATGTGGCAAAATTGTCCAATATCAAGAATAAATTACTGCAGAACAAACCCTCATCAAACACTAATCATACCTTGCCTTTCATGACTGATCTTCTTCTTCAAGGTTTTTAGTATCATCCTAACTATTACCTCTCTCTCTTTGTTTTCAGTATCTCATTTTTTGTTATGAAGCAATTATATGAACGTTTGATTGTATATATTATATGTTATGTTAAACTTACTCAAATATTCAAGAGAACATAGATGGAAATGGTGCCAGCGGTGATCTAGGATAATGGTAGAATGCAAAAACCATGTCTGTTCATCGTGACAATCATGGAGTTTATAAGTCGAGTATGTGTGTGTTCAAATTTGACTTCCCAATACCGTTTGATTTACATTTGATTGTTCTATTCTCTTTGATCATTAGCTGAAATGCTTAGTACGTGCGGTTCGTCTAATACTATCGTGCATACTCAATCTGAGAAATCGTTCACTGTATCTTCTACAAATTTATCTAAAGTAAAGAAGTTATTGGAAGAGGGTCAATTCACCAGACTATAAGGGTCGATGATCCTTAACTGTTTCAACTGATGGTTTGGAGCATGTAAGGAGGCTTCTTGGGAATCCAGACATTCGAAACCCCTTCACGTTTTCTAGTGACTCTAATGTAAATGGGAATCCAAACAAATAATTATTTCTTTTCCTTTTCAAATAAACATTAGGCTTTAAACTTTATTTATTATTTTTTCTCAAAGAATTGTTAAACTTCTAATTAACATCTTGCAGTACGTATCATATATATCTCATTATATTATATTGCTCACCATATTTCAATATTTATATGTACTATTATTTTATTGTTAATTAATATTAATGATTAAGAATAATAGTAGTTAACTTATATTTATGATATTTTGATCCTATATAACATTTATATTTTCAGTATGATTATCTTTTTAGGTCCAAAATATATTTACTTCACAAAATTTAAATAAGCTACTAAGTGTTTTTCAACAATATGTTCAAAAAAATTTAAAAATTTTGCAATTTTTTAGATTTCTGAATAGTAGTTAACTTAAATTTATTATTTTTCTTATTAATATTAAAATTTTATGTATGTTTAACTTTTCATATAAAAAATATAAATTTTGGAGTTTCAATGAATTAACTATATATATTATTTAAACAAATTTGTCAAGAACAGAAATAAAAATATATGAAAAATCAATTATAATTAACCTAAGGATTATTAAGCACTATAACCATTAAACAATTATCAAACAAAAAAATTAATTATAAAATCTTACTTTTTGCAACGAAATTAAGTTTCAGCTGCAAAAAGTAAACGTTTTGCAATGAAGACTGTATATCTTGCAAAAAGTTCGAGTTTTTTTTAATGTTTTCAACTATCGTCATAAAACGCATGACCTTTAGCGACGAAATGATAAAACTGTCACAAAATTTGTCATTTTTGGTGTCAACTCCTATTATTCATTGCTAAATAAACTGCTTCAGTGATGATATTATATAACTCCGCAAATAGCCATACTTTTGGCGACTAATTATTAAGTCGTCGACAAAAGTCAACATTTTACATCAAAATTTAGTCCGTCACAAAATAAAACATATCCAATTATATATTTTGTTGTAGTGATAAATATTTTAAAATAAAATGATTAACTTAACTGAATTAACCAAAATTATCCTAATTTTCTAAATGTCATCATCTTCTATTTTAAATGCCCAATTGGTTTTTTAATACCACCATTGATGGGAATGTTGGAAAGGACAACGTCGTTGGTCCAATAATGTGGTAGCTTTTACAAAAGTGATGTGGTCGTGAGAGATTGTAGTTATAGTGGTAGAATTTGGGGCTCAGAGTCACAGTGAGAAACAACCTTTTGCCGCCTCCAATTGAGTTAATGTCTTGCGTTTAACAATTTTATGTTTTATAACAAGAGAAAATTGTTGTTATTTATAAACATTGTTATAATTTCTTCTATAAGAAAAAAATTGAACATGTAATAAGAGTTTTCAAGCATGTACAAATAGTTGAAAATATATTAGAATGTGTCAAACTCATAGGGTCGAATAGATATGAAATATGAAACATAAGAGTTTCATATAGGATAAATGGGGGAAGCGACCTCTAGAGTCATTATCAATGTTAATGATGGAGAACTAGTGCTTAGTTGGGAAAAAGAGGTTACATGTAAAATATTTGATGTTATGAGACACTACCTTAAATATGATGATGTTTGCTATTTTATTGACGTAATTAATTTTGCAGTTTCAGAAGTTATGCTGGACTTGGATTCTAAAGATTTGCTAGAGTTGTGTCTTGTTTAAAGTGATAAGGAAGATGAAGATAGCCCAAAAAAAGCATCAAGTAGCTTACTTAGAGGCTAATGAGCCCATAGTGAGGAAGTTAAACAAGTCACCTTGATTATACATGGGTACATCCAGGGGAGGATCTACAATGGGGGCAAGTGGGGGCACTTGCCCCCACTGCCTCTAACAAATTCTCTATAAAAAATTATTATTTTAAGTTTTGTCCCCATTAAAAAAAATAAAATTTTACTCCTATTAAAATTTTGCCCTCATTAAAAATAAAATTTTGTCTTTAATAAAATTTTGCCCTCGTTCAAAAAAATTTATGGATCCGCCCCTGTCCCTCTGGATGAGGTCTATTATGGATGGTGGTGGCTTCGAAATGTAGTGAACACCTGGTCTGATTTGGGCCGCGAGATCAGCTAGACGGTCTGCACACTGGTTTCCTTCGCGGTGCACATATTGCACTTGTACGTCCCAGTCTCGCTGGATGAGCTCCCGAGTACCTGTCAGCAAACAAGGATTATCAGTAAGCACAACACTGGAAAAAGATAGGATGTTGATAACTTCGAGGGAATCCCTCGACTAAGCCAAGGAGAGGCCAGAGTGGATTCCTCAAAGTTTAGCAGTCAGTGGTCATCCTTGAATAATGTACTGGATAAATCCCCCGCACCACTGACCAAGCCAATCCCGAATTAAACCCCCTGTGGATGCAACAGTTGAGCGGTAGTTAACCGCTCCATCGGTGTTAAGTTTGACCCAGCCTTCAGGTGGATTGGTCCACCCAACGAGACTACCCACAGCGCCGCCATGCATCGGGAACACTCGGTGTTCTACTGCGTGGGCTTGCTCGATGCACTCAACATACTCCTTAACGACTTGCTGACCATCTTCTGGCCACACAAAATCAGTTTCGAATAGGCCTTTGTTACGCCAATGCCAAAGCATCCAACAGGCGACTCCAAAGACCTTCGCCCATTCTCCTTGCAGCGTCGGTGTATACTGAGTAAGGTTAGAACCCACCCAGTCTGGCAGCTCCTGCTGAAAGAAAGCTGGATCTATTACCCTCGAGGGAAATTTCCTCCAGAACCCGCAGGCAATCCCGAAGGGCATGCAGCGTAGATTCCACCTGACCACAGGAAGGACAGCTGCTATCCGTCACTATATGGCGGACTACGCGTTGAAGGTTAGTCAGTAGCTTGTCCTTGCTCGCCAACCAAAGGAGATACTAAGATCCATGAGATGTTAGAGCTATATCATAACTATTAGTTTTTAAATAAGGTCAAACATATACATATAATTCACCTTCTCTTATCTGTCATTTCAAATTAACAAAATACAAATTTTTAATTAATTGTGAGAATTGTTAAAAACAATATTTTATTGAATTATCTTAATATAATTTATTATTAAAATTAGGTGAAATTAATCACACAAATTGTATTATATGATTAATAGTTGATTATTATGTATTAAAAAACTCCACAAGAATTTAGTAAAAAATTGGGTTAATTGCAAAAAAATCTCAAACTTTATTTAATTTTGCAGTTATGGCTTGAACTTCAAAACGTGGTAATAAAATGCTCAATTTTTCAATTTTTTTCAATTCTAATCAAACGTTAGTCTTTCCGTTAAGTTTGTTGATGTGATTTATCATGTGTCTAAAAACTCTAACTATTAATATACGTAAGCCTAAATTAAGAGAAGAAATGCAGATTAAAGAAACGACGTCGTTTGAAGAAAATGAAGTGTATTAATTTGCATTTCTTCTCTTACTTTAGGATAACGTGTATTAATAATTAGGGTTTCTGAATACGTGGCAAGTTACATTAGTGAACTTAATGAAAAGATCAACGTCAGGTTGAAATTGAAAAAAATTTGAAAATTTAAGTATTTTATTAATACATTGTTAAATTCGAGCTATAATTGTAAAATTGAACAAAGTTTGAGATTTTTTTAATTAATCCTAAAAAATTTGTTCTAAATATTTTTTAATATTATAACCTTTTAGAATAATTTTATATTATATCATAAATTTTTTACCATAACTATCATATAATTCCACGTAATAATGTTATTATAAGCCTTTTTTAAGTCTAACAAAATTAATACGTTCTATTAGTATATCTGTCCGTATAATCTATCATTAAGAGCGTAGCAAATAGATAAGTATTTAAAACTGCGCTTATTTACATTGATACCCCTCGCGGCTCAAGACGCGGTGAAATTATTGCATCAATGGCACCAACCGTGATTTTCTGGAAACACAAGGGCAAATCATAGTCAGTTTCACTTCATCAGTATAAATATCAGCAACGCGGAGACATTCTTCCTACGTTCTCCCAGAAAAGATCCATATAGTCTAAACGACAGAGGGGAAAAAAATAAAAAAGACAAGTCATGCAACGACGCTTCGTTCTCTTCAGCCTACTTTTCCTCGCCGGAGTGGCGTCGATTGCAGCTCTGGTCGGCGGATGGAAGCCAATAGCGAACGTGAATGACTCGCACGTACAGGAGATCGGAAAGTACGCCGTGAGCGAGTACAACAAGCGCAGCAAGGCGGATTTAAAGTTCAAGGGCGTCGTGAAAGGGGAATCGCAGGTGGTTTCCGGCATCAGATACCGGCTGGTCGTGGCGGTGAAGGACGCAACGGCGACTAAGAACTACGAGGCCGTGGTTTGGGAAAAGGCGTGGCTTAATTACAGGAACCTGACATCGTTTGAGCCCCTGGGACACTGAAACGGCGCCGGACTTTGGATTTACGACAATATAATGTGTGTTTCTGGTTTCTTCTTTATGAGAGATCCCAATAAAGTTAATTTACGTGTGATGTGATAGTAATTAATTACCTAATCACAAGCCATTAGTGATTAGTTAGCTTCTTAATTTCGTGTCATCTTCTTCGTACGATCATCTAATCTGTGTGTTGAAATGCGCGAACCGAGTCTTCTTCTCGGTTCACGCGGTTTCTAATGAGTCCAAAGACCAATTGACTGTGAGTCTATTCTAGGAAGTGTTAATTGCTGAATCATTGCGTAATTATTACGAGCAACGAACATCGCTTCTGTCCGTTGGTTGCGATCGACTTTTTTCATCTTTTTGAAAAAGAAATTACTTAGCAAAAAACAGTTTAAATGTACGTAAATTAAATAAAAATACTTTGTTGCAAGTTTCGTGGAAACAAGTGTTAACAATTCAAAGTAGTGATAGGATTAATCTAAAACAAGCTTCTCCGGAACGTTGAAAGATAATACATGCCAATTTGCATGTGGCCTACATGGTCCCCAGTTTAATTATAATTATCAAATTGGATAAGATATCGTTGGACGATGGACCTGATCCAAATTTGCAGTTTTTCCATTTAAAATAATTCAGAGTGTCGCCCAAATCATAGCTAGGCGAAGTTCTTAGGCCTCTTGACATGAATGCTGTAAGATATGTTTCTATTAGCTATGTGTATGAATAATAGAGGTAGTGACTTAATATCAGCAAACAGTATTTGTATATTTACTTTGGCACACTACTGTTATTTTTATGATATTAATCTGCTGTCTCATGAAGCAACAATGTCCAGTGTTTCTGTTACATGCTTTTCTGTTGGCCGTTTTGATAGACTTCATGGTTTCCTGTTTGTTGACTCGATGGTTTTCTCCGTTGGCTGTTACCTTTGCCTTCATGGTTTTCGGCGGGCTGTTCTCTTTGCCTCATGGTTTTCTTTTGGCTGTTACATTTTCCTTCCTGGTTTTCTTTAGCTCGTTGTATATTTACTGTATTATGTATTTATTTCTTATTTTTATATTTTGTTTATGCAAATTTATTTGTTAAATACTTCTCTACTTAGTCTAATATTTTATTATAATAATTTGTTGGATTTATTTATTAACTTATCTTTTTTCCTGATCGTGTATTTATTTACTTGTTTTATCTTTTATTTTGAGTCATTACCTTATTTTATATTTTATTTATACAAATTTATTTATTTGTATTTTATTATTATCTAGTATGTCAATTTCTATTTTTATTTCTATTTTTTAATATTTCAAATTTTATTTTATTTTATTTTTTCGTCATATGAGTATCGAAAGCAACATCTCTATTAGTTAGGGATAAAGTTGTGTACTATTAGACCTCTTCTGACCTTAAGTTTTGGCAGGACTTTTAATAGATTATTGTTGTTGTTGTCATCTTTTATTGCGTGTCAAATAATGCAAATCTGTTAAATTAATCGACGAACTTCAGCATGTGGTTTGGGCGTTAGTATTTCAATATTTAAGTCAAAATTTTTATTATTAAAAAGAGAAATGAAGAGAAAAATTAGAAGATTGAAAATTCCTTTTTTTCCCTCACTTTTGCTATTTATTTTTGTTTATTTAGCAGTTTAAGGTGGGTGCCAATATTTTCAAATATCAGGTATGAAAAATTGAGTGACATGGGTGTAAGAAATAATATGGAGCATATTGCAAACTTGAAGTAGATGAAGCGCCATAGGGGGCAAGTTAGGTTATCAAAGATAGTTCATGGTATGAGTCTTAGGGTCCGTTTGGTTGAGCTTTTATCAGTAGAGCTTTTATCAGTAGAGCTTTTGTCAGTAGAACTTTTCTGATAAGAGCTTTTTTTAAAAGCCAGTTGACTGTTTGGTTGTCAATTAAAAGTGCTTTTGGACCCTCCAAAAGCTCAACCAAACGGGCACTTACAAACTCTTGACAAAGTTGTAAGGACGTGGGTTTATAGGCTAAAGGGGAAGTTTATGTTATTAATAGCAATTAGCTTCCAAGTTCCAAGTTCTAGTTACAAGTCTTGAATGAGGAACTTCACATATTTGGATATGTGTTGGTATCTGGTCGATAATACAATGGATAAGTAAAGAATTTTTGGTGGGAAAAAAAAGTAAAATTTTAACTCTTGCTAAATTCGATCATTAACATACCATTATTCTGAATAGTTGAAAAGCCGATAAATAATTTGTGCAAGACTTGTGATGAACCTTCCTTCTTTTTGAGTAGTCTAAAGAAAAGTTTATATTAATTCTTCAACATCTTCTATCCCTTTATTCTCTTCAAGACTTAACTTACTTTTATCATTATGTTTTCTTGAGTCTTTGTTTTCATTTAGGTTAATATGTCTCGTTTGGGTGGTCTAATTTGTGATTCTAATGCCTTCAGATAGGACTATGAAGGTTTAGAATGTCCAGCAGTGGTGGGTTGATGATTAGGGCTAAGGGAAAAGGTTGTGAGATAATTATTGCTCATACTGAAACTACAATAAAGATTGAGACTAAGAGTGCTGGAAAATTAGGTCAGGATCTTACTTCACTTGTAATAGGATAATTATAAAACTTTTTTCATATGATTTTTCTACAGCTAAAATCACTAAAATTTCATAACATGATTAACATATAAAATATAATAAAGCATAACTCATAATTTGTACATAATTATGAAGTTTGATTCTTTTTTTGTCGATTCTTTCAAATTAGATGGCTTATCTCAACCATTGTAGCATCATAAATATCCAAACTTTAATAGTATTTAGAGAATGTGTTGACAAACTCTATAATTGTTGTAAAGAGAGTTAGATTTAAGAATGTCAATGTGGTTTTGACTGGCCTTTACTTGTATGATTTTTTAATGTATAATTCAATCTTTTCATCATACAATGCTTAAATTAGACACAGAGTATGAAATTAATGTCTACTTTATTTGAGTATAATCATGCTAGTTCTCTTTCATTAGCAAATAATTCAATTATTGATATTTGTAAATTATTTTAAAAATTGTCATTCCATCTTGATCAAGTATTTCTCGAATCAATACTAATTGAGAAAAATAAAATATTCTACCTAATCACTTTAAGGTGGTGAATTCTATATTGATTACTTAGTTATCTCCACATAATTCATGTTATATCCAATGACTATCAACTGGGCTACCTTTGACTAAAATAGGTCATGAGTAGTGTTAAAATATAGTAATCCCTATATGAGATAAGTTTAGAGAACTAAAGTCAAATGATCAATTATATAATTATCATAATGAGAATTTCCATAGACATATAAGTAATCTTCCAAATATAATTCTAATATGGGATAATTCAGTAAACATGTTCTTTGACAAGTACCCATATGTTTATTTAAGTATCTCTATATTTTAATTTATGAGATTGACTACTTCCTTTATAAGGAAGAAACATAATGTGTGCTAGTCTTTTTATACTATATTAATGTCATGTCTTAGCAAAACGATAAGTAGGAACAATTTAAGGACATAAATACAATATGAATCTCATAATTATGTTCTTAGCATAAATTCATTTGCAATGTATATTTATCCTATAGAATTTATCATATACATCTGAATATATATAAGATAAAAAATGCCTTTATATTATTTTCTCACTAATCTACAATAAACTAATTGGTTGTAGGCATAAACCAATAATGAGTTACTTTGGTAGGATCAAATTGGACGATTTTAAGGGAATGAAGGTTGACTTCAGCATTTCCCCTAATGTTTGTTTAAGGTTGCCTCATGTCTCCAAGCAAACTTGCTTAATCAAATCTAAAGAAATTAGTGTCTTTTATAATCATTTTAAGGGAAAGATGATACTACCCTCAGACACCTTTTTCCTTCTAGTTTTCAAAGAAATGATTCTAGTATAGGTCAGTTTCATCCTCATTTTTGGTGTCTACTTTCCTATTTTTGTGGTGAAATCAATGTCTTCTATGATAGTTTTAAGTGTGGGATGAGACTCCATCTAATCACCTTTTACCTTTATGTTTTAGAAGAAATAAGTTTGACCATAGGTTAACGTCATCCCCAACTATCCCTTGTTCAATAAGGAGTCCGCAACTTTTTATAGATCTCTGCATTCTTCTATCTTGTACCTCTATTGTTGGTATAAACAAAAAAAATATTATTTGAAGGCCTAACCTTATGGATGCACTTTAATGGTTTTACAGGATCATCAAGATCTTTATTTTTAGTGTAATTAAGAATATGGTTGAAAGGTGCATTCAAACATGCTAAGGAAATGCCTTTATATATGTAAGGTTTGTTTCCCTCTTTAATGCCTTCCTTTCTATAAACTCTCTCTTGCTTGATTACCCCAGTGTAGTCTTTCTTTTGTCTTTGGCTTGCTGCCCCTTTAAATGATCATTCAATCCTCTATAGGGATTGTTCTGGTTCCTCTAAGATATAAAAACATTGTTCCCACTTTTGACCTTCCTCTAAAGTACATATTTTTTTCCATCAAAATGGATCTCCATCAAGGTTGGTGATGATATAGGCCTTTATCAAATGTTATGATTAGTAGGCCTTTATCAAATGTTATGATTGGTATAACAAACTTTAAGTTTGGTACCTGAGTAGCTTCCTCATTAAATCTTAAGGAATGTGTTAGTCCCTAATAGCAAGCAAGATGAGGGTGTTTATAAAATTCAAGAATATTTCTAGCCAATGTACTTAATTAGCAATAATTAATATAAATATGGATGAAAAAATTGCTTAATATAAATTAATAAAATAATTGAATAATAATTTAAAAATGATAGGGAAGAGAAAATGCAAACTAAATGATAGTGATTCTGTAAACAACTCTTGCCTACCTCAACTCCCAAGACTCTTCTCCGAATTTCACTATAATTCTTCTTTCAAGGTGAAGAATAACTTATACAATCTTTCTTAACAAAGAGGAAGCATTCTTACAATCTTCTTCTATTGTTACGATGAACCGTAATCTCACTTAGAACATTCTCAAGTACAATTTTCAACACCTTAACAAAGGATTACAAATCAACATTATCTTACTTTTTTCACTTGATAACTTCAAAGATGCTCACTCATATAAATATGCGACAATGATGATCAAATGATTAAAAAAATACTTAAAATGTGTGTAAAATACACCAAATTCTTCTTGATACTAAAAAAATGAGAAACTTGTTTACAATGTTTTGGGAACCTTCCTAGTTATTGGATCCAAAAACTAGCCATTATAATGGTTATCTATAGAGCACTAGTCCACTAATATGCATTAAAGGTACTATATTCACTATGTAGGACCCCACTTTCATAGTGCATATTTCCAAATATACCGACGGTATTCAAGAACATACTTTACGATGGTGGTATGCTAGAACAACGGTCAATCAAACTCATCACAAAATTTTTAAAAATATTACACGTATATGTAGAAAATCAATAATGGAACTTTCGACCCATTTTATTCATAAATATTTTCAATCGTATTGTTACAACCATTATACATATCATCATCAATTTAATAGCCACTTGGGCCTGTTATATATACAAAACAATTGTAGTTATAATGTCATTACATTACAAAATCATTCATATACACATTGTGTTGGGACCGAAACCCAACTGCTAAAACTTAACACTTTCACTCTTGCTCTGATACCATAACTGTTGGATCCCGTTTCCGAAATCCAACTACTTATACATATGCCCTCATACGTACATAAGATTCCTGAAGAACTCTTATAAATGTTGGAACCCGTTACCGGATATCCAACCTCAAATCCGAAAATCCCGATATAAATTTTTTTTTCCATCTTATTCATCTTAAATCCATTTTCATATTTAAAAACTTAGATCGGTTCTTTAAACGGTCCAAAGTTGCTTTCTAGCAAATTACCAAATGAATAGTGCACAAAAATGACCATATGAATAGTAACCGGTCAATTTCTGACTCTCATAACTTTTTACTCCTAATTCTGATCGGGACATAGCATACCTCATTTTAAAGATATTAAGACCCTCTACAATTTTCATGAAGGACAGAAATTTTAATTCCTGCTCTAAAGTGGCGAAAAACCCATCCGAAGGTTCAGCCCAAAAATGCCTATGAATAGTAATCCGAGAATAGTAAAATGCTTAGTGGCAGCAATTTTCAATTGATCATAACTTTTTTATCCTAAGTCATCTAATGGCCCATTTTATACCATTTTAAAGATCTTAACACGTTCTACAATCTTCCAGAAGACCTCTTATTCCAAAACAACCGTTTAGGAGGTCTAAAACCTAAGTGGAGTTACTGCCCAAATTTAGGAAAATTTGGACAGCACTTCCCCTAAA
>JAOSBK010000204.1:3862376-3874780 GCA_027568895.1 Erythroxylum shatona
TTTATGTCTTGCCCATTCAAGATTGATGCAGTCTTGATGTATTTGAATCCAAATTACCTGAAATAATTCCTTAACTAATTCTATATATTTTATTATTATCAAAACATAAAGGAATTTAATTTGTCAACCATCATTGGTCCAACAAATCCAAGCATCATTCTAGGTTCAAGTCAAGCCCCATTCTAGCCTAAATTAAGACCAAATGGCCAGTGAATGTCCGCTAGGCAGATTTCCATGTCCGCTGAGCAGACCTTTACGGGTCTCTTATAGTAATGTTAAATTTTGACCCTCTAGATAGCAAAATCTCTCTTTGGGGTCTTCACAGAAGTTGTAGAACTCAAAGTCCTCTTCGAAAGCATACTTAAATGACCTCAATTCGAGTTCTACAGAAAATGTTATGCCTCTTGCCCTAACATATATCTAGTTGCATCCTTAGTTTCTAGATTCCTAATTCTTTACTTATTACATTCAACATCATATGCTTGGTCTATCATTTCTAATTCAATTACTCATCGTTTCCCCATTATTCTAACTCCATTTCAACTCAACATTATCCATAAACAATTTATAGTCCATGACTGATCATGAACACTAATAACAGAACATATACATATATATACAATCATCATCAACTTTCAGCACATATTCATCTTCATTTTCACCTTTATTTCACATCTAACTATCACCTTAATTCATCTTATTTCAAGAGCATAACTCAACATCTTGGTTAACATAGCTTTCACTTTCATTATACCCTTAATTCACAACTCATAACATCTACATAACAACTCATCACTCATGGTTTTCATACTCTTAAAACAAAACATAAACATATGTATTCATCCATCAATTTACTGTACCCACCCAATACACAACTTCAAGTCAAAATTTGAAATTCTTATAGACAAAATTTGAATTATATGTCTTCATAAAAAATGTAGCCATATGCCTCTAATTTAATCCAAATCAAAAGTCATTCCATTTAAATATCTACAGATCAATTCATGGCTAAAATACAGATGCATAACCAGCAGAAATGTTACAACTAACAGATTCTAGCACATTTTAACACCATTACCACTTTGTCTCTAAACTTTCATCCTATTTCTTCTCTTTTTGAGACACTACACTTTCCTTTTCTTTAAATTCAATACTCAATCCAATCTATTTCTAAAATAACCAATGATCCACGTTTTTATACATCAAAAATAGAAAATGAAAATATCTATTCACAAATCAATTTTTCTGCACTTCTTTTTACCTCATTTTAGGGTTCATTCTAACTCTAAATCAACTCTACATCAATTTATGAATCATTAATCATCATACACATATAAAAGCAAGACATTTTCATATACATATCATCACTCACGTTCTAGCATACATAAAACACCATTTTATGTCTATTTAACCTTTAACTATCATCATACATGCTTCATTTAACAATTCAAAAAGAGTTAATGCTTATACTTACTTGTTTAGCTTCAATGTCTTCAAATCGCCCTACTCTTCTCCCATGAATCATACGATCACCAACTTTTAAGGTGGAATAGGTTGGGTCTTTTAGTAACAAGATGGAGAAGACAATAAATCTTGAAGAAACAAAGTGAAATAGTTGAACAAAAATTAACATGATGAGGGTGAGGTGGGATGGTCATGAGTAAAGGAGAGAAAGATGGAAAAAAAATGAAGAAGATGAAGAAATGAAGCATGTATCGTAAATGGACAAGTGAAAGACCATAATATGGTCTTTAATTTAGGCAAAAGAATAGTAAGTGGTGAGTGGTAGTGACACTTGTAACTTTCCTATGGTCCCATTTTGGTCTTTTAATAAGTTAGTCCATTTGTCTCTAAATTTCAACCTAATTTTCTCTCAATTTTTAATGATACTTGTTATTAAATCCTAATATCATTTATAAAAAAATTTCATTGTCATTTGACTCTTATTTCTACTATTATTCATCAATTGTTCTACCACTTGGCATTTTTCCTAGTCCAAAAATACCCTTAAATTTTAGAAAATTTTCATATTTCACCAAAAATTCTAGTTCACTACTTATACACTCCAACTCAACTTTTAAGACACATAATCTACAATTCACAATATAATCGTATTAAAACAGTCATTTATATCCAGAAAATGTCAAATGAGTGCATGAAAAATTCATTGTAATGTGTGCAATAATCAAATTCACGTGTGTGTATACTAATATTATGCATGAGCATTAAATGCAATTTTCTAATCTCTCATTGCTATTTTTCAATTACATAAATCTAGGGTTTTATCCTTTAGTATGGAAACAATATGTTACATACTAATTTTGGAACACTAATCGACTAATACATCATCCAATGTTACAACAAACTTATGATGCATCAAACTTAACAACCTTAACCTGCATTGGTCGATCATTAATCCATGTAAGTTGACCAATCATCCTAAAAACATGATTTTAACAACTTCAATTTTTTAAATGCTAATATGATTTAAACACTTCCTAAAGTTTGTTTGAAAGATCAAGAGACTTTTATATTAAAACCAAAAGCTTTAATACCTCTTGATGAATGGAAAGACTTATGCAATGAAATAAAATGAAATGTTTATGCGTTGTGAGCTTTATAGAACATCAAAATGATTAAATGAGATTACAATTAATATTACACACTAAAAATTGACTTGATAATTCTTGATCTTTTTTGATTCTTAGTTTGATCTTCATTTCAATAGTTGTAAACTTCAACTTCTCTTTATCAACTTTATAAGCTAACTTCTAGAGTTTATGACTTTATTTTGTTTTCATTTAGATTTTTATCAAAATAATAAATTCATTAATAGTAATTATGTTTTTTATCATTAAAAAGTCGATTAGAACCTTCCTTGGTTTAACAATCTTCCTCTTTTTTATGATGACAAAATATTTGTGATATTAGAGAACAATAATAAAATTGAGTACACAAACAATGATTAGCTCTCCCTTAATTTATGTAAAACACAATACAATATTAATAACATAATTCAATATTAAGAACAAAAGAGATATTCAATATCAAAGAAATACTGATAGATGTAGATATTATAAATTTACTAAAACATATCATATAAAGTGCAAAAAATACAAAAACAACAAAGCAATTGCTCCCCCTAAATCTATTATCACCAATCTTTCTATCTCTTTCTAGAATCTTAAAAAAATAAATCAAATATTAAAAAATGCATGATATAAAATATCATGCAACAAGCTAACTTGGTTAAAAATTTAAAGTGAATTTGATTAAGATTAATAAACTTTTTGAAGGGAAAGGACCATTGAATATTAAAAATTTCGAAATAATTGTTTAAAAGGTCAATTTTGGTAAAAACATCCTAATTATTCTAATTTTGAAAATTCTTTAATTTTGGTATTATGCCTAAGTTGAAATTTTCAATTGAAGCAAATCCATAAAAGAATTTTGAAATGCCTAAAATCTCAAAAATAGAAATATGAAAAAATGCCCAAAATAACAAAACGAAAGAGTATCAAGATAATTAAAAAGAAACAACCTTGACTCTTTTTATAAATTAACTGTGAAAGAATTGATTTTAAAAAACTATTAATTAATAAAAATTTTGAAAATTTCCAAATTTGAGATTCAAGGATAACAAAATTTTAATTTGATGCAATCTAATGAGATTTTAAGGGATGAAGTTTTTTAGAGAAAATGGTGAATTATTTAAGGTTATGGAAGATATAAAGAACTAAGATGAAAAATAGAAGAAAAGATAAGGAGATAGCCATTAGAACATGAAGACTAGTCCACCACAACGCTACAATGGTTGCAAAAGTTTGCCTTGAATAAGATATATGGAGCAATTTTAAACATACAGGGAAAAAAAAAAGCTAAAATTTTGCTTTGAACTCACCACACTGGTCAACCATAAAACTATATTGGTTGACCCATGATTGGTGTGGTTGACCATTAAAGGATACTGGTTAGCCAACTATTTAGGTGACTAGACAAGTGATCAGATAATTAGCAAACTCACTGGAAAGCAAAAAAGGGGTGGATTTTGAGGACACTAGTTGACCAGTTAATTAGATAACTTGATAAACAACCTTTGAAATTTAAATTGAAACATCAAAACATTTAGTAAATCATATGAATATCAGTCAAGAATAATTATAATCACTAAAGGAGACTTTGAACACATAGACTCATCTCTAATCCTTTCCTAATCACTCATAGGTTTAATAAAACTACATCCTAACTAGTTTAATGTATGAATAAATTTTAACTAAATATCCCTATTTGCAATTAATATCTAGATTTAGTTCACATATACTAAAGAAATGTTCAATTTTTTTATTCACTGTACAAGCACAAACATCCATCACTAAGAATTTATCCTCACATAATAAATAAGAGCAATGAGTGACAAATTTCTACAATATGATTAATAGTTAACAAATTTCTACAATATGATTAATAGTCACCTCTTGATGAACATTACTTATAAAGATTCTTTTTTAGTTTACAATCTAATGGAGGCATCTCATCCTTCTTATCATTCTCACTTGGTTCAACAATTTGTTCTTTTGAAGAGTGTTTGATCATTTTTGCTCTTTTAAGGAAAAAATTTTCCACATTCTGTATAAACATTAGAGTTTTTTGGATATAAGAGGGTTAAATTCATCAAGATAAAAAGCATAAATTCTTTAAAAACTGAAGAATGACCTTGTTAAGTTATGATCTTTTTTTGTTCTTAGTTTAATTTTCATTTCAACAGTTATAAACTTCAACTTCATAAACTATATTATTGAGATTATGACCTCATTTTGTTCTTATTTTGCTTTTTATCAAAATAATAAATTTTTTATTAATAATTATATTTTGTTATTATCAAAATATCAATTAGAATCTTTCTTCATTCAACAATATACTACTTGAGACTCTCCCCTTAAAAAAGAAAACATAACACATAAAGATACAAATATTACCAACTTTCATGAACTAGAGGGATGGATTATATTAACTAATACATACAAGTTCATATTTGTGTGAAGCTCTTTTATTTTTATAGTGTTGATAGCGTTGGATGTTTTTACCTTAAAGTTTTATTCACGATGGTATTTATCATAAAAATTGTAGTTGGCTACTAGATATTCATTTTTACATTATCAATTGTTTGTTATAGTTTTTACCAAACCAAAGTGTTCTTTACACGATAAGTAAGAATGACTAGCAGAGATCGATTTTATGCGTAGAATAGACTACTCGATAGTTGCACTCTATATCCACTTTCCATTTTGTTAATACAATAATATATACATCTCAAGTACATTTCCAAGAGATCGATTTTATGCGTAGAATAGACTACTCGATAGTTGCATTCTATGTCCACTTTCCATTTTGTTAATACAATATATATACATCTCAAGTACATTTCAAATCTTTTATTTGGCTCGACATACTTAAGTGCTATATTAATTATCATGTTCCATTTATGTAAAAGTTGCGTTTTTTTTTCAAAAAAAGCGAATCAACATGATCGTCTCTTATTTTGTGCATCAAGTGACATCTAGTTTGAATTTGGCAACTGAAGGTTTGTATATTTAACAAGTGGCGATGCTAGCTTGTCTAGCTTGGAAGAGGTAATCATAGCTTGGAAATCCATAAAAGGATATTCGAATCTTAATATATCTCATAAAATCAATTTATGTGGATAAATAAGTTAAGAAATTTGTTCGATCTTAAAGCAAAAGCTTAAGATGGATTTTTTAGAGATCAAAACTCATAAGCAAATTATAATAGCATCCGATGGACCCTAAATTCAAATTCAAGTGAGTTAAGATTAAGATTAGGATCTAATCTAATTGAGTTTCAAGGATGGTTTTCTTTTTTCATGTTTAGTGATAAATTTGATTTGAATTAATTTGCAGAGGTAATAGATTTTTTTGGGTGTATTTTATAAAATATTTGCATTTTAAAGTTTTTATAATTATTTTAAAAACAACAAAGAAAATTATCTTTACCAATCCAAAATTTTAAATTTTAATTAAAAAAGACTATTAAATAAAAATTAATCAATTTATTTTGGTTTATAAAAATTGAATAATTTATAGTCGATTAATTAATAAACTTATCAGTTTTTAACAACAAAAATTATTAAACTAAATCAAACTGAAAAGTCAAAAACTGAACTAAAAAATTTGATTCAAAATTTTTTACTGTTAAATTGGCCAAACTGATTCGGTTTTAAAAACATTACATTTCACCTTTTTATATTTACATGTAGATATAGTTTTCTCTAGTTATTAGGCTAGAGTCTTTAGTAAATCATTATAAGATAACATGTTTTTTGGATTGGAGGGATAAAGTAATACCATTTTATAAATAAATGTATTGAACTTTTAGAATCATGATATAAATATAGTTCCTAAATGATGTCATTTGATGGATTTCAAGAATAATTATACAAGATAGGGAGAGATGCAACGCTAGTGTTTATAGTGATCATGTTCCTATAGGATTTGTATTCACCATCCAAGCTCAAATTACACAACCTCTTGGACAAAAGCAGAAATGATTTGAAGAGATATAAAGAAGTTATCAAGAATCTTATCCAAGATCCACTCAACAAAGCTGCTTTACACTCTATTCAAACTTCTCTTTTTCCTTAACTTTTTCTCTAAATCTATCTCCAATCATTGAATATCAATCTCCTACTAGTAGAATGAGTTAGTTGTGTATGCTTGATAGATTTGAATACCACTTACGAAAAGGAGATTGAGATTCCATCAAGATTGGAGCCATCACTACTTTTGTGGTGTTAGTTAGCTACACTCTTTGCATGGAGAGGTTTTGTGGATAAGCTAAACCTCTCGAACATGGGAGGATAAAGATGAGTACAAAAGTAGGGAGTGGGGCATTCAATGGGTGGAGGTAGGCACGTGAAAGATGTCAGCTTTAACTCACATACCAAAAAACGGTAAGTGTTAATTTTTTTTTATTCACCGACATATTTTAAAAAAATTTAATTATAAATAGACATTTTTAAATTATTTAATCTCAGATTAATTCCCACTCGATTCGAGTAAATTTTTTACAAGAAACAAAGCTTTAATCTTAAATTTTAAATGCCTGTATATATAAGAGGGGTTCGAGTAAGTGTTAAAAAATTTTACTCGTTGATAAGTCTATCTTTACATTAATCCGATCGATATTTTGACATGTGACTTCTTGTCTTGTGGTCCGTGTTGATTTGTGAAAGACATAAGGGTCCCACATAAATCAGTGGTCCGGATGCAGGCTACAGTTATGTAAACTAAACTATAACTGACATGACATGAGTAGTAAACTGTACCTGCGTGCACCTGATTCGAACCCATTGAATCTGTTTGACTATCTAGAGTGGTTACAGTAACCAACGACCAACCGTTTCTGCAGAATTCCGAAAACATAAAAAAGGAAAAACACATAACCGTCGAACCTCACGGCTCACGGAAAATAATCATAAATAAACGAAATCTATCCATTTTCTATTCTGTCTCGGCTTTTCTTTTTCCTCGTTAAATCAGGAAAACCAGATAAATACGGAATCTGATCTTGAGAGCTGTGAAGAAGAGAGCTGAGGATTGAAGAAGAACAACAAACAAACAATCAATCAAACTTCCTGAAGAACCCTAGGAGAGGAACGGACACTGAAGGGGAGGGCGGTTTTTCGGGAGAGGAACGATAGGAGTCTGCGCGTCCAAACCCTCTGCGTCGTCGTCGTCGTCCAAGACGGCGGCGACGACAGCAACGACGGTGGAGAAGCCTTCTTCTCTTGTAGTTCAGAGGCTCTCGCACCAGCTGTCTTCGTCTGTACCACAACCAACGTCACCGACTGGGTTGTCGCATACCAAATCGCAGAGAATGAAAGGACTATTTAAATCTAAGCCTCGAACGCCTGTTGATGTTGTTCGGCAGACTCGAGATCTCCTTATCGTTGCTGATCGCGCCTCTTCTGCCTCCTCGGATCTTCGTGATTGCAAGCGCGAAGAGAAGGTATTGTTGTCAATTATTGATTTTTACGGATTTTTCGTAAATGAGAAATTTGGGAATTTGAGTGGCGATGATCTGATTAGTTAATTTGTATGGATCAATGAACGTTAGTTTTTTGTTGAAGTTTTGATCTTAACTCAAGCTGAACTTTCTGTCTTATGAATTGAATTGTGTGATTATGATTATTTGTATTATATTTTGTTTGGTTTGCACAGATGGCAGAGTTATCTAAAAATATAAGGGAAATGAAGTCAATTCTGTACGGAGACAGCGAGTCTGAGCCAGTACCAGAAGCTTGTGCACAATTGACTCAGGAATTTTTCAAAGAGAACACATTTCGGCTTTTGATCCTTTCTCTTCCAAAATTGAACTTGGAGGTAAAGTGTTTGCGTGGTTATCTGATGAGATCTATACAGTTAGATGATTAAACATTCTTAGAATAGCTCTGACTTTTATGCCCTGTATTTATCTGATTCCTTATTCTCTTATGTGGAGAATATTTGATGAAATGGAGTGTTTTTTATACTTACCTTCAGGCGCGAAAAGATGCGACTCAAGTTGTTGCGAATTTACAAAGGCAGCAAGTTCAGTCACGGTTGATTGCATCTGAATACTTGGAGAAAAACACAGATCTTTTAGATATTTTGACGTCAGGGTAAGCTATTGTCCCAAGAATTTTTAAGAGGATTGCGAGGTCATGATTATTATCCTTTTTAGGTCGTCCAATATGCATTCTGCAAATTTTGAATTTTCTGTACTTTTCTTTTTGTGACCTCATTTTATAGTCAATTGCATCAAAAGGTTGATCATTTAAAAATTGTGGCAATCAAAGGAGTTTTAAGTTAAAACTAGAATTTTTGTGTGTGTGTTCTGTAGTCCACGTTATTGTTTGATCTCTTTTATCTGAAAATAGAAAATGAGAAGTTTCTTTTATGTAGTGCATACAACATATTGACATTTCTCGTCCATGTGTGGTAAATTTAAATTTTCTTTCTGAAACTAAAAATAAGAGGAAGCAATTTGACGAATACCTTAGGCCTCCTTCATATTCTGCAAGTATATTGGTTAAGAAGTTCAAGTTCTATATGCTAAACCGATACTAGTTCAGGGTGATGTCTATTTCTCTGGGATCTTTGTGCCTGACAATTTGAACAATATTTGAGCACGCATCTTTCTCGTTGTCCTGGGAAACTATTAAGTAAACTCTTTGTTGTTTTTGTATTTATTGAGACTTCCTAATTTTCAATTTGTTGGTTATGTAGCTATGATGACACAGAAATGGCTTTACACTATGGTGCGATGCTGAGAGAATGCATTCGCCATCAGAGTGTAGCAAGGTGAGCAAGTAGTTTATATTAACTTTTACCTGGAAATTGAAAGCATTGAGATGTAGACAATCGTTTTTCCCCTTTGAGAGAATCTAGTCTTGTATTTTCAGCCTCAGTTAAATTATTGGACGAAAGGTTTCCATGTCCTTCTATCTTCAGATTTTGATGCAATGTGAAGTTTTCATCTTTCCAGAAATTTAATATTTTGTCAAGTATCATAATCCTTTAGTCCTTTGATTGCAAAGACCTGAACTGTGGGTAAGTGATATACATTGATTAAATATTGCCTCCTTTAATTGTTTATCATCACTCAAAAGATCTGCATGTCATGATTGATTATATTGCAGGTTTTATGTTTCAATATTACCACAAGATGTTCCTAGTAGTGCAATTTGGCTTATGTATACTATAATTTCTCCCTTAAATTTGTACAGCAAATAGGATTATTTTTCATGAAAAAAAAAGTGAGTGTTCTATTCTATTCTGGCTGTGGTACTTGTGAACTCTCTATTTCATTATTCATTCGTATGAAATTCATGTATTCGTCGGTTTCTTCACCTTTTTTTGTTCTGATTTGCAGATATGTCTTAGAATCTGGGCATATGAAGAAATTCTTTGATTACATACAGCTCCCAAATTTTGATATTGCTGCTGATGCTGCTGCAACTTTCAAGGTTGGATGTAGTTGACAAAGCTAATAGAGAATGATCTTTGCATTTCTTACAGTCACTCCACATCTACACTCTCTCACCTCCACACCCCACTCCTCCTACGGAAAAAAAGATGCAGCAGTTCATATTAGTTACTAGTTTGATACAGTTAATAGCCTCAGCACCCTCCTGATGCCACTGTTTCATTTTGTTGCAGGAACTTTTGACGAGACATAAGTCAACTGTAGCTGAGTTCCTTTCTAAAAACTATGAATGGGTAAGTTCTGTTATTGCCTGTTTATGACGGATATTTACTGGGGCATGTAATTATAACCCCAAGGAATTTATAATCATATATATGTGCTCTAAAATGGGCATGATGCAACTGATTCCAACAGATCTTGTTGGTAGTATTGAGGAAACTTGATTGATGTGTAAGGGATAAGTGTCAATCCAGTTAAATGTTAAGAGTTATTGAGAGTGAATCGTAATAGATGAACAATAACTGAAATGAAAAAATATAGTTGAAACCATTGCTTGATTGCTTAGGACTTTGATATCTATGATTCCATTCCTCTGATTGTCCTCATTTTTCTTGCTATCTGTATACTCCAAATTTCTATCACACAAGAATATATTAACTTCTGCTGTCATCCATATAAATATATATATATATAGTTCGTTCTTGTGTTAAAGATTCCCAAGTGAACAACATTCCTGACTTTATGCTAGTTCAGTTTTTTGCAGAGTATAATACAAAGCTGCTAGAATCTACCAATTACATTACTAGACGACAAGCTATTAAGGTTTGGCATATATATATATATATGTGAATTATTTCCCATTGAGATTCTGATGCTGTTAGGCTACATGTAACTCTTTAATTATTACAGCTTTTAGGAGATATCTTATTGGATCGCTCAAATTCAGTTGTGATGACCCGGTATGTAAGCTCAAGGGATAACTTGAGGATCCTCATGAATCTTCTCAGAGTACGTTTCTTTTCTAATGTTCCTTTTCCTGGTCTCTTTATTTGCATGCCAAATATTTTAATCCTTTGTTATTATAATGAAATGTACAACTAAAATAATTGCTGCTTTGCAACTTATTTTCTTTCTGATTAATAATAATGTGTTTGGTTCCCTACCCAGTATTGTCTATGATGCATATCTATTTTCTTTTTGGGAACTTATGATGCATATTTAATTACTGGTATCTTTTATCATAAGGCTATCTTGCACCTGTTAGATTACAAAAAACATTGTGTAGAAGTACTAAATTTAGTGCCTTGTGGTAACTGAAGTTTGATTTCCTGAATCATCTCATTCTCATGCAGGAAACAAGCAAGAGCATCCAGATAGAAGCATTTCATGTTTTCAAGGTACCCTTTCTATGAATGCACCCACGAACTGATCTATTTTAGTTGTTCTCTTCCTCGCATTCATGCGTTGTATTCTTTGCATCCTTTTTCTTGCAGCTCTTTGCTGCTAATCAAAATAAACCTCCAGTCATTGTTAGCATACTTGTTGCAAATAGAAGCAAGCTTCTTCGGTTGTTTGCTGATTTCAAAACTGAGAAAGGTACTTAAACATGTAGTGAAACAAAATATTAATTTCTTTCTAGCTGTATGGTGATAAAGTTTATGCGATGATGTTGAAATTTGCCTTTCGCATATTATGTGCAGAGGATGAACAATTTGAAGCAGATAAAGCTCAAGTTGTGAAAGAAATAGCTGCTCTTGAACCTAGAGACCATCCATGAGAGGATGTTGTAATCTTTGAATCGTATAGTTCTCATAACCAAATGCTAGCCTTAATTCTCTTGCCCTTTACATTGTCGGTAGTCTTCCAATTCCTTAGTTATTCCAGTACACGAGTTAGAAACAATAAAGAAAGATGAGCTTTTGCCTCTTTGGCCTTAAAAGGGTATATTGTCTGTTATTAGTGTATATCACTTATCAAGTGGATTCGGCATGTAACCACTTAGAAGCTTAAGATTATTTCATACTTAAGTCACAGAAAAGATTAACTTGAATGATTTCAAAGAATAATATATATGTCTTAACCTACATTTTCAGTTTATATCTTTGCAGAAACATAGAATAAGATGCATTATATAATGTTTGTTTCATCTTAGAGTAGTTTAGTGTTATTTTATGTGATAAAACTTTTACTCTGTGGAATTATCTTTTCAGTAGAAGCTAATTATTAGGACTTAAAAAGAGCTAGGAAAGAACAATTAAAGATTTTTATGGATATATTGATAAGAAGTAATTAAAAAAAATTCAAATAAATTAATTCCTATATATGCATACTAAGGGGGCGGTTAATTAAAGATTTTTATGGATATATTGATAAGAAGTAATTAAAAAAAATTCAAATAAATTAATTCCTATATATGCATA
>JAOSBK010000204.1:3921304-3939734 GCA_027568895.1 Erythroxylum shatona
AATTATAATTATAATTATGATATTTATATTGTATTTATATTATTCATAAATTGTTACTACTTATTGTTCTTAGACATGAAATTAATAAAACATAAAAAGACTAGTGGATGCTATTTTTCTTTCTTATGAAGAAAGTAGTCAATTTATGATAAAGTTTAGAGATACTTAAATAAATTTGTACGTACTTATTAGAAAATAAGTTCACTAAATTAACTCCTATGGAAATTTTATTTGGAACATTACTTATATATCTATGGAAACTATCATTGTAATAATTGTATAAATGAACCTTTGACTTGAGATTTCAAAAGTCATCTTATATAAAAATTGTTATATTTGAATACTACTTATGACATGTTTTATTCAAGAATGTCTCAGTCGATAATCATAGTATATATCATAAACTATCTAAAGATAGTTGAGTGAGCACTTTCTATGTCTAGTTTGACAAGTTAAAACTCTTGCTACAGTAACATACGTGCTCTTTGCTACAGTAACTCGTACGAAATACGGGACTCTTTGTGCTTCTAGCAGCGCCAGAGTTGGTGTGTGTAGTGCTTCCGGTGCTTTGTTTGTGCTTTTCTCTGGTTACGAGTCTCCTTACCGGAGGTTATGGCCTCCATCGACCCCGAGGGTCAGCCGTCCAAGAAAGACCGGACGCGGAAACGGGACGATGAACTACTCACCCCGAAACTGACGTATAGTGCCGCTGTGGCCGGGCCGTCGACCATGGCGGCCCAAACTTCGGTTCAGGCGTGGGCGGAGGAGGACCCTGTCGCCGTGGAAGAGGGGGACATCACGACGGAGGTGGGTGAGAGTGGCCCGTGTCTTTGGCTTTCTCAGGCCTTCAAAGCACGTCTCGACCTCCAATGGGAACAAGCGGTGATCGTTAAACTGATGGGGCGTCGGATTGGATTCCGTACTCTCTGTTCTCGCCTCCATACCCTCTGGCAACCGCGGGGTTCCATGAAGGTCGTGGACTTGGATCACGAGTTCTTTCTGGTTAAGCTGAAGGAGGAAGCTGACTATCGCCGGATCTTGACTGATGGCCCCTGGATGATTTTCGGCCAAGTGCTGGCAGTACAGCGATGGTTTCCGTCCTTCCGGCCGACGCAGGGGCAAGTGACTCGCGCGGTGGTCTGGGTCCGTTTCCCCAATCTACCAATTTCGCGCTATCACCCCACGATTCTGGAAGCTCTAGGGAACTTAGTGGGCAGTCTGGTGAAGATCGATGACGCTACCTCTCATGCCCAGCGAGGGCGTTTTGCGCGGTTGGCAGTGGAGCTCGACCTCAGTACTCCTCTCCGGTCCAGTGTCGCTTTAGATGGCGAGACCATATCGGTGGAGTATGAGGGCCTTCCCACGGTCTGTTCCGGCTGTGGCTTTACTGGCCACGATACTGCAGTCTGTCCACAACGACCCTCTGCTCCTTCAGCCACGCCGGAATCCTTCAGGACGGACGGCACTGGGCCTTCTGCTGCACCAACCCGAGGAGAACAGCCCTGGATCCAGGTTCAGCGCCGTGCCTCTCGCCCTGCTCAGTCACGTTCAGGAGGCCGAGGGCCGACCAGAGCGCGAGCTCCAGTGCCGGCAACACCGTCCCCTTCGACTCCAACAGGTACTCACCGTCGGCCGGTTACTCACCGGGCTGGGCAGCAAGACGCGACCGTACGCGGTGGAGGCTCTCGTTTCAACGTTCTGGAGACCGTTGGCGATCTGTCAGAGGCGCCGTTCTCGCTTAACCTTCAGTCCCATCCATATGTCTTCACTGGCGGTGGGAACAGCGTGGTGCCAACAGGGGTGGTTCAGCCTCAACCAAATGGGACCTCATCAGGTCCCATTCTAACTGAGGCGCCACAATCCCTGTCTGGGCCCTCTCCAGCTGCGGGCCCATCCAATGTGCCTGCAGCCCCGAATCCGGTTCCCGATTCCGGGGGCGGTACACCCAGTCCGGCCGGTGTGGACCGGGTTACTGGTCATGGGCCGCGCCAGTTGACCCCTACCCCGATCCGAATCCAACCTTCTGCTTCGGACAACCATTTGGCCATTGAGCTCCAATCGCATTCTGAAATGGTTTGTGACCAGGGTCTGTTGACTGGCCCGTCGCCGGGTGCTCCCGAGGCCTCTCCTCTCATGGAGGGGATTGAGGTCTCGGGCATGGGGGCCAGGGCTGGGGGCGGCGTCCCCCACCCCCATCCCTCTGCCCCATCTGTTTTGCCTCCGGCGGATCCACCGCCGGCTGACGTCCCAACCCCACAACGGGATGTGGCTATGGGCCAGGCCCAACTGGACGTTGACGTCCACGATGCTCAAGCAGGTGGCCCCAGGGGTGCCTCACCTTAGCTTTATCCCCCGTCCTTTTGCTTATGTCAATTCTACTATGGAATTGTCAAGGCGCGGGAGGGTCGCGGTTTCAGACCGTCCTGCGTCATTATCTCCGCCTGTATCGGCCGAGTCTTTTGGTGCTGATGGAACCTCGGATTAGTGGGGAGCGTGCCCTACGTGTCATTCAGTCTCTTGGCTTCGATTTTTAGTTTCGCGTCGAGGCGACTGGCTTTTCGGGGGGTATCTGGCTTCTTTGGTTGACGGATTTTGAGGTTTCGATCACTCTAGCTCACCGTCAACTCATTCATACTACCATTACCTCGAGATAGGGTTCCTTTGATTTCACCGCGGTCTATGCCAGTCCGCAGCCGCTCAATCAAAACCGCCTTTGGCCTCTTTTATCTTGACTTGGGCAGCGTTGCTCCGGGCCTTGGTTGGTGGGTGGCGACTTTAATGCTAAACTGGAAAACTCGGATCGGCGGGGAGGGGCCCGCTCCGGTCGTATCGTGAATCCTCGATTCCGGGATTGGGTGCACCAGTGCAGTCTTCAAGATCTTGGCTATGTAGGCTCGAAATTTACGTGGCGGCGTGGGCCGGTGCAGGCCCGGTTGGATCGCGTTCTTGGATCCCCTCTTTGGCTCCAATCTTTCCCCCACTCTATTAACCACCACCTTCCCTTCCTGGGTTCGGACCATCGGCCACTTTTATTTTCTATCGGTACGATGCCCGTCAGGTCCCCCCGCTCCCCGCATTTTCGTTTTCAAAACGCCTGGGTCACTCATTCGTTGTTTTCCGAGCTGGTGGCGCAACATTGGCTTCCTGATGCGGAGACTATGTGCCAATCGCTGACTCGGTTTTCTCATCATCTTCACCATTGGCATACGCATGTCTTCGGTAATATTATGCATCGCAAACGTCGCTTGGTGGCCAGGTTATGGGGTATTCAGCGGGCTTTGTCCGCCGACCCCACTGACTCCCTGCTTGACCTGGAAGATCATTTGAGCCGAGACCTTATGCAGGTGCTGAGTGAGGAGGAGTTACTTTGGCACCAGAAAGCTCGGTGTCAATGGATTTCGAGGGGGGATCGTAATACGAAGTTCTACCACTCCGTTACTCTCTCCAAGCGTAAAAAGCTGCGGATTGTTCACCTCACAGCTTCCGATGGTACACGAATCACGGACCCCGACCAGTTGCGGCGGCTTGTCCACTCTTACTATACCCAGCTCTTTATGGAGGACGTCGGGGTTTCTATCCCGCTTCCGATTTCTGGCGAGGCCCCTACCCTCTCGCCCTCACAGGTACGCGATCTGGCGGTTCCTATTACGACCCACGAAATCAAGAGTGCTATTTTTGCAATAAATCCGAACAAAGCTGCCGGGATCGATGGGTTTAATGCGCTCTTTTTCCAGTCGCAATGGACGACGGTGGGTCCTGCGGTGGTGGCGTTTGTCCAAAGAATCTTCAGTCAGGATCATTGGGAACCGGACCTGAATCACACTCTCCTAGTTCTCATTCCTAAAATCCCGGTTCCCCAGCAGGTCTCTCAATTTCGGCCTATTAGCCTTTGCACCGTCCTTTACAAGGCCATCGCTAAAGTTTTAGTTAATAGGTTGAAACCGTTTATGCCGCAGCTCGTAGCGGAAAATCAGAGTAGTTTTATTCCTGGAAGGCGGATTACTGATAATATTATCATTGCCCAGGAAGTGATCCACTCCATGCGCACCAAGACTGGCCGGAAAGGTTTTCTGGCAGTCAAAGTCGACCTTGAGAAAGCTTATGATCGGCTTCGATGGTCTTTCATTCAGGACACTCTCGAGGCCATCAGGCTTCCTGCGTATCTAGCCCGGGTCATCATGCGCTGTGTTACGACGGTGTCGTTTCGTGTGGCTTGGCAGGGCACTTACTCCGATGCTTTTTCCCCGTCCCGGGGTGTTCGTCAAGGTGACCCTCTTTCACCTTACCTGTTTGTTTTGTGCATGGAGCGTCTCGGCCATCTCATTTCACAAGAGGTGGCAGCGGGCAGCTGGACCATTTCCCACCTTTTCTTCGCTGACGACTTGGTTCTCTTTGCTGAAGCTGCAGAATCCCAGGCTCAGGTTATTGGTCGCACTTTACAGACTTTCTGCTTAGCATCTGGGCAAAATATTAGCCTTGATAAGACCCGGATCTTCTTCTCCAGGAACGTGCCTCAGGCCACTGCCCAACGCCTCAGTCATGGTCTCCGACTGAGTCGTACGGACAATTTGGGCCGGTATCTAGGGGTCCCATTGTTTCACGAGCGCGTATCCCGACGGACCTTCCAACATATCCTTGATACGGCCCGCGCCAAGCTTACCGGCTGGCGTGCCCAGACTTTATCCCTGGCTGGTCGTGTGACTTTAGCTCAGTCGGTTATCTCTGCTCTCCCCATCTTCACGATGCAGACGGTCCGACTCCCTCGTCATCTCTGTGACGCTCTTGAACAGCTTATGCGCGATTTTATTTGGGGCACGACTGCTTTGCAGCGTCGGACCCATCTCGTGACCTGGGACACGGTCTGTCAGCCTAAGTCGGCCGGGGGGCTGGGTATCAAACGTCTTCGCCCCACCAATGACGCCTTACTTGCCAAATTGGGCTGGGCGTTGATGATCCACCCTCAGGCTCTCTGGGTTCGAGTGCTCTGTGGGAAGTACCGATTGGATACGCATCATTTGCCCCCCACTATTACGCGGTCTCGGGCTTCAGTGGTCTGGAGGGGACTGTCGGCCGTCTGGCCGCTTGTGAGGCAAGGCAGCCGGTGGGTTTTGGGGAATGGCCGTCGTATCTTCTTCTGGCTTGATAACTGGGTCGGTGGGTGGGGACCCTTGATCCACCTGACTGCAGCAGCCGTCCCTGATACCCTCTTGCATGCCACAGTGGCGGACTTTGTGGACCGGCACGGCACCTGGCACTGGCACAGGTTCCAGCAGTATCTTCCGTCGGAAGTCTGCTTCGACCTCGCCTCTATCCGGACTACGTTTGATGATGGCGGGGAAGATCATATCCTCTGGGGACCCACCTCCCACGGGCAGTTTACGGTTGCATCGGCTTACGCGTTACAGGAGCATCCCGGGGTTGCTCTGCAACCTAATATATGGGAGGTTGTTTGGAAATGGGCAGGTCCTCAGCAGATCCGGTCTTTTTTGTGGCTACTGGCGCACGGTAAACTTCTGACGAATCGTCAACGCGTTCTCCGGCACCTCACCACGGATAGCCGTTGCCTTTCCTGTGGGCATGACGAGACCACGCTCCATGTGATGCGTGACTGCCCACGGGTGCGTTCCTTCTGGGCCCAGTTCCCCCCGGATGTGCTGGGGCCCAATTTTTTATGTCAAGGTGAGGGGCTATGGGTCCTGTCTAACCTTACCACTACGCGGACTTTCCACCAGGTTGCTTGGCCTGTTATCTTTGGGGTGGCCTGTTGGTCTTTATGGACCTGGCGGAACAAATGCCTGTTTGAGCAGGGGTTCCGTTGGCCCGAGGCTGGTCGTTGTCTGGTTTTGGAGTATGTTGAGTGGATATACCGAGCTCTTCTCATGGAATCCAGGATTTTCCCGGATTCCACTATGCCTGTGGGGACTCCGGTGGGCTGGTCGCCGCCTCTGGAGGGGTGGGTGAAGCTGAATACGGATGGGGCTGTTTCCTCGGGGGCAGGTCAGGCGTCTGCAGGCGGGTTAATTCGGGATCGTTGTGGGATATGGTGTGGGGGTTTCCAGCAGCGGTTCGATCGCTGTTCTCCCCTCACAGCCGAACTCCGTGGGGTCCAATCCGGACTCCGGATGGCCTGGGACCGGGGTTTCCGCAGACTTATTCTTGAAGTCGATTCGCTGGAGGTTATTAACATTCTTTCTTCTTCTCAGCCGGTTCTGACTGAGGATCTTTTATTGGTTGCAGGTATTCTCGGGCTGTTACAGCGAGATTGGGAGGTGGTGCTGCGACATGTCGGGCGCGAGGGGAACCAGTGCGCTGACAGATTGGCGACTTGTGCCCTTTCCTTAGATCCGGGCCTTCACTTTCTTCGGGAGCCTCCGGTCGCGGTCCAGGAGCTCTTGGCCCACGATGCGGGCGGGGCTTTGTACCCCCGTCATATGTGATCATGCTTGTCTCTTTCCTTTGTATTCAAAAAAAAAAAAAAAAACGTAGTGCAGAACGTCAACATTTCACGCAGACAACGGCTTTGTTTCATGCAAATATTATACATGAAACGCAGACATTTGGCCAAGACATCAGCGAGGGTTTTAAAATGTGAACAACAAGATGAACCAACAATTAATTCCTAAAATCACAGAACAGTAGCTAGCGAAAAGAGAACAGTTAGCGTAGAAAGAGGGAGGCTCTACTAGGGGTCTTCGGTAGGGGTTATTAGTGGGGCTGAAGCATCTTTTGGGAGAGATCCATGGAAGTCTAGACATCCCATTTAATTCGGAGGTAATATTAACGTTGACAATTCAGGTTAAGTATATTTTACTATTTTTGTTGATTTTTTTTCTCATTAAGAATTGATTATGTTATCTCGTATTGATTGAATTGGATATTGTGAAAAAATAATTTTAATTCGTTCATTGAATCGTTTATTTGCAAACTTATTTCTAGAATTTCGATAGAATCCGTAATTGTTTTGCTGAAATTTATGTGTAGTAAATAATGATTTGTAATCATTATAGATAATATAACCTTGGTTAAATGACGTATCGTATATGGTTGTTACCTTGATTAATCGATTTTTTTAATTCGTAATATTATTGCGTGATTAAATCTAGATATCGTATCATAGGTTATTCGGTGCTTATGTTTAATTAATGATCGTATCTTGATTAAACATTACTTAAGAGAAATTTTGGGTTAATTATTATCTCATAATTAATAGTTGTTAGGAGAGGTTTGAGCACAACAAATCAATGAAATATGTTTAATTAGGATGTAGGCTGAGATTAAATTAAAAAATCAGTTTCTTACCAAATTCTTCACTTTTATCATTTTTCGCATGTTTTCTTTAATTTGTTTTTATTAAGTTCGTTTTTATTTTATTTTCTTATTTTTAAAAATTCAAAACTCTCCTTTAAACCTAAACATAGTTACTTTCGTTTGAAAAATTTTACACGTACTCTTTGTAAGATCGACTTAAACTCACTATTACTATAGTACTAGACATAATTTATTATTTTATTTTAACTAGCGTTTTGACGCGCTGTCATAATCTTAACAATAATATTCAATTCGCTGAGAGGAAAAAAGAAGTGGCACCACTTTCCTTATCTTTCACACTCTCCGTGGTTTTCAACTTGGGGTTGTTCTCGCTTTTGCCAAATTGCTCAAAGCAGCAGTCGAAAGAATCCTGGCTACTTGGAATTTGGTTTTGGGTTTGGACATTTACTTTCGGTGTCAACATTTTCACCTCGACACGCCAATCCTTTAAGGAAAGCGTGTGGACAAGTGTTCGTTGGCGCAGACTTTCGTGGCAGGGGTAAATAAATATATTTGCTTTCAATGGTGGTTTTGACGTCGTCCCATTGAGAGCTGACCTCACAACTCCAATTTTGCAATTTGCTGTTAATTTATGTGCAGAACTGCAATAATTTCAGTAGAGATTTGCTTATGAACTTTTTTTATAAATAAAAATTTTTATTAAGGTAAGCCACAAAGAAGCGGAACAGCGAAAACAGGGAAATCCATTACTCCAGATGCTTTTGCGCAGTTACGACTGGTTTGACAACAAATAATGAAAAGGTGAGAATAAGAATGCAAATTTGATTCCTTTTTTGTTTTTTAGTATGAAGTGCACAAACGTTAATTTCATGTTTTGTCTCAATTTCATTTAATAATTTTAATTGAATCACACAAATCACTTAAGTTAAAAGTTCGTATGTAGAAATATGTTGATATGATAAAATTTCGCAGAGTCAACAATCTTTTCCAGCTAGCCTTTACACGTCTCTGTATAATACCTTACAGTTCCATAACTCTACTTTCACCACAATAAAAAATTGCTTCAAAACCAACTTGTTGGAAACATATCAGATTTTCAATCTAAGTGCATTCCAAACTACTCTTATTTACTAGGTTCAATTGCTTCGATTTTTCCTATTCCATAAATTGACTTGCTTTGATTTGAACAACTCTTTATAATATAACTTCTAGTAGAAGTTATTGCTTCGTTGATATGATAACACATATTCTGCATTATTTATCTTATCAATTTTAATACTCATTTTTTTTAGTTAATTTTTGAATATCTACTACTATACACCTAACTGATGTAATCTTTGTTTTTGTTGAAAATTGTTCATATACTAGGTTGAGTTTGTGAAAAGCAGTTCTCTGGTTAAATGACTTAGTGTGTGTTTAGTTGAGCATGTGGAGGATAAATAAATACTTTTTTCTACCGTAAATTTTTTTTTAAGAAAATGAGCATTTGATTGTAAAATAAAAAGCACTGTTTTAATAGATATAACTTTTTTGGCAGCCAAAATATATCTTTTAAGAAGCTTAAATTTGGAACTTCTTTGGCAGCCAAAATATATTTTTTAAGAAGCTTAAATTTAGAACTTTTCAAAAAGGTAAATTTTTTATATCAATTTATAAGCCTACTTTTTAGTCTTGTTTGCCCTTATATTTTACACTTAATTTCTACAATACCCACAAACTCATTTTCACGTTTATTTTGAGATTTATATAATATTATTTAGATTTGTATATGTTTTAATATTTGTTTTTGATATTAGTTTTATTTACTTTATAATCCAAATAAAAGATTTGATTAGATACATTTTCATTTATGTTTCATATAGTTTAAAATTATATAATAATTAATATATTGTACTTTGCATATTGTTTAACAAACTTTAAATAATATTTATATGCATAAATAATTTTATTACAAAATAAAATATAGTTAAAATTAATAAAAATAATTTTTATTTTTATATTGCCAAACAGTCTACTGTATGAAGCTTTTTCAAAAGAGCTGTTTTTTAAATTGATAGTCAAATAGTTAACTAATTTATTAGAAAAGCTATTTTAAAAAAAGCTCTACCGACAAAAGCTCTACTGATATAAGCTCATCTAAATAGGCACTTAGACACCTATTTGATAACCCATGTTTAAGATTTTAATATTTTCACATTATTAAGTAGATGTGCTTAATATGGATAATTGTTTTTTTAGTACCTCGTCTCTATCCAGATTAATCATTAGTATCCACAACATTAATAGAATTGGAGTTCAAGTACTTAGTTTTCTTGTTGTTATTTAGAACATTACTAGAATGGTTCTCTATAATATCAACTAGTAATGTGTCTTAGCATTGGGTGTGCCTCATTAAATGGTGCACCTTGGAATATAGGCTTGGATGTGTTTAATCAATATCTTCATAAGTAGTGCTAAAAACAGGGCTATAAACCATTTGGAGAAGGAATTCTTTTGTGCCACCTTTTGTGGTTCACATTTTAGAGATTGTATATTTATTAGTTTCCTTTTAGCCATCAATAAAAAGGCTGATGAATTTATCGATACTTCATACTTAAGGGGTCATATTCATGTTTTATTGAACCAGTTTATATATATGTACCTAAATCAAAATGTGGTTAATGACAATGAATGGTTTAATTTTTAATATATATTTCATGGTTATTATTATTATTATTATTATTGAATGGATTTTATGGCTCGAACACTCGATATTATGATTTTCTATACTTATGGTACATATTAAAAAGAAGAAGGATGTAAAATTATTGTGACATTGTTAAGCTTATTATCATATCTACTAAGGAGGCACATATTAAGAATGATAAAAGAACCTAGTAGGCATAATCCAATCAATTTTGAATAACACATCTTAATGGTATGATTATAGACAGTGACATTGCATTCATTGAGAAACTTCATATCACAGAAAAAATCCAAAATCTATGCTTAAATAGAATCATCAAGAATAGAATAAAAGTCATTCACGCATTTCACCATTTTCTGTAGTTTCTTTACTGTCATTTTCCTATATTTTCATTTTCTACATTCTCTTAAATTTCTTCCTCTAACCATCATTTAAACAATGTATCTCATCTCAAAACATCATCATACAACTATTCTTCAACTTTAAATTCATTCTTTTATTTATCTCTAAAAACACTCTAAACTCACGTATACAATAAATACACAACCATAAACAAAGCATTTACTTGTTTTTCTCTCCAAATTTTTCTACACTTAATCATACCCGTTTCCTATGATCTTTCAACATATAAATCATTTCTACACTATCTTAAGACATTTAGATCATCAAATATTTGAAAATCACACATTAAAAATTTTCATATCTTAAACCCACGATGTTCATGAAAAATGATCATTTTCTTCATGATCATGCAATGACAAATAATTCACCATTTTTGTTTCATAAACTAACAACTCTAAAGGATTTACACAATACTTACTTGATATTGTTCCAAAATCTGTAAAAGTTCAAGAAGCCCTAGTTTTTATGCCATTCACGTACCCCATTTTAGAGGTTGGCAAGCTTTAGTTTTTCTTAAGGCAAAAGGGAAGGAAACCGAAGTTGGGAGTAGAAATGAATTTGAATTGTCGGATTTAGTGAAAGAAGATAAGTTAGAGAAGTTGGTTCAAAAGAAGAAAAGAGAAAAAGGGGTAAAAATGTGGTCTGAAACTTCCATGATTAAACTGTATTGATCTAGGAAGATTTTGACAAAATTGTCTTTATGAAAGTTGTAGACCTTTCTTTTAGTTTTTTTAATGATATAAAGTTTGAAATTTTTGAATTTCTGGATTGAAAGTTATGGAGGTTAGAAGTAAGGGAGTACGACTAGAAAGTTCGATGCCATCGCGACTTCGAAAGATTGACAGCCAACTTGCGATTGTACTTATGCACGATCGTGACTTCTAAGGTTGGAGGCTGACGCAACATCCATATCTCCTTCGTTTGACCTCCAAATGACATGAGACTTAAACCATTGGACTCGTAACACACTAATCTACTTCTCTACAAAATATTTTAGCCATATGAAATCATTTGGGAGAGATTGAGTGAAAAAAGTGAGGCAGGTCTGCACAGGCGTGAGTCCCTCACACCCATGACTTTTCTTCCTCACATCCGTGAGTCCCTCACACCCGTGACTTTTCTTCCTCACATCCGTGAGTCCCTCACACCGATGATTTTTTTTACACCCATGAGTCACTCACACCCATGAATTGTCTTCCTCACGCCTGTGAGTGTTTATTGGTTTTAATTGTCACATCATGACACTGTGCTCTCTAATAGTTTATGCACCTGAGAGCATCTTGCAGACTGAACAATCTTGCTTCTTTTGACCATAACTTCTTCTCTAGACCTCTAAATGACTTAATTATTGAACCACTAGGTTCCTAACATTATTATACCTCTCAATAAAAATTGGTAGCATTCTAAATTGATTTGAAAAAGATTGATTGAAGGAAAGTGAGTGAATCTATTGGAATAGTATGAACTGGTATGATTTCACTGATCATGCTTGGGTTTTAAGATTATATCTTGATCTGTAGATTTCAAAATGAGATGATTTTTTATTTGGAGTAAACTAGAGACATAGGCTACAAATTATCTGAAGAAGTAGAATTTTGATTTACTCTTTAAGACTTCTAATTTCTAGATGGAAGTTGAACATAATATACTGTTTCAAAATGAGAACAGTCCGAAAATGTTGGGGTATAACTTTAGGATTACTGAACTAAATTGAATGATTTTGGTGTCATTAGAAACTTAAGAGATAGGAGAACACATTACTAGAAGAGAATATTATCAAATTACTTCATTTTCATTATCTAAATGATCAAGAACAATAGACCAGAAATTCAGTTTTTGGAAAAATCTGAAAGTGATTCAATGAGTTATGAATTGTGATTTTAATGGTTTTACTCAGATATAAATCATAAGTATAAATGATACTTATGCGAGATTGGAAAATTGAATGTGTACATGATGAGGATAATAGAGTGATACTTGGGATTGTCATGAACATGCATTATGTATATTTCATGTATATACATGTGCATTAATAAACCCTGATAATTGTGCAAATTGTGATATGTATTTATTGTGTGATATAGAGGGGCAACTGGAACGTCAACATCTACACGTTGTCGGAACTTTGAGGCATTAGCTTTGGGAGCGACCTGTGAGTAACCTAGACGGTCTCACCCAATTACTTGTTTGTTTTATATTATATTTGAATTATTGAATGAATGTGAATTGATTGTGTTAATTCCGGATAATGAAGTTCTGATGATTTTGGTGTATGAATGGGTTATTGAAGTGCTCCTTGTATGTGAATGTGATGAAATAAATGTTATTCAACAATTATGTTTAATACCAGACTAAGGTCCGATGATAAATGTGATCTGAATGTGAATGTGCAATCATGTGATGGACTGAGAACATATTATGTGAAACATTCAATACATGAATGCATGTAAGATAAAGGAAGTTGTGTCCGGAGTCGCCAGTGAAAAATAACTTAAAGCTCATAATGTGAAAAGAGCCTCAGGCTTAGTTGTAAATATACCCGATATCCACTAAGGGATATAGGACATTATGTGACACAACTCAGTATCCACTAAGGGATATGAGCTAGTAAAAAGGCACTCGATTACAACGACAATAATAAATGAAAGTGAGTCTCACGTGCATTACAATTATAATTTATATGTGCATTTTGTATGAATGATATGATTGATATTGTCCTGAAAGTGATAGTTTTTGCATATGCAAATATGTGAATAATATATTACGTGTATTGAAGTGATGCATGAATTGAGTAAACCATAGATGATGGTTATCTCATTGAGTTCGCAAAACTCACCAAAATTGCAACGTTGACTTTTTAGGGCTGAGAGACGATCTTAGCTACTGAGAGGTGCGACAAGCAGTTTAATCTTGTATTTTTGGGAACAAGAAGAAATGGCTCAAAGGTTGGTCAGTTGGGTTTAGACAGATTAGATAGATTTTGTGTATTTCCTTTTTCATGTATCATCTTTTGTATTAGGAAATGATGATATACGCATTCGGATGTTCTTGGAAAATTATTAATGTAGACATTCAATTTTTAAGAAATGAAAGGAGGAAATTGTTTTAAATTATCGTGTTTTTTCATACGATGTTTTATAAGAGAATAAAGAATGATGAAGCCATGTTAAATAAACATTACGTTTGAACGTAGCGCACCATTGTCATAGGTTATGTACTGGAATATCTTTCGGGGGTTCTGGTATGTACCTTAAGGTAAGGGGGGGCTACAATGTTACGGAATATTAGTGGATTAAAATATAATAAAAATATAGAATTTAAAGAAATGGTAGCAATATTTTTACATTTCCTTACTTTTGGTAAGAGAAATTGAGAAATCAAGTATGATTTTTAACATTTATGAGGGATGGAAAGTAGACATTGTCATAATGTATTAAGAGTTGTGCTTAAGTTATCAAAAGTTATATTTAAAGTCCCCAAGCCTATCCCTTAGAATAACACCAAACAAAGATGTAAGAGGTTTAAGGTAACAATATTTATTTGTAGTTTTATTTGGTACGAAATTTATTTTTGGTTGATAGTGACGATATAATTTTTCTTATTTTTGAATTGCTTAGGACCTTTAGATGATAAATATATTAAGGTAAATGTACCAAATATTAACAAAAAAACTATATATCATATTGGGAAGAATTAGATTGCCACAAATGCCCCATATATTTTATGCACAAACAATTTATATAAATACTACCTAGTTTGGAACGTCCACCTATTGATAGTAAAGTGCTTCTAGATTCATTATTCGGAAGAAATGGATTAAATTTTCTTGGGGTGAGATATTCAATGTTATATATCCAAATTATTTTTCATATATTAAAAGCAAGTAGTTAATATATTTAACATATTATGTAATAGGTTGATATTATCTTATTAATGCTTAATATAGAGATTGTGAGGGATTTTTTGTACTATATAAATGTCAACGATATCATCTTAATTACTAATTGGAGATTAAGACATCAACCAAACACTCAAGAAGAGTATTTCAATGTGAAACATTCTTCACCTAGAAATGTTATTGAAAGGACATTTGGATTTCTAAAGTTATGATAGGGAATCTTAAGAAGCCCTTTTTATTATTGAAGTAAAACTGATGCTAATATCATATTAGCTTGTTGTTACATTCACAATCCTATTCGTCAATATGTGAGGAAAATCCATTAAAAGATGAGTACATTTAATGACCATGTTGATTACATTGATGATATTGAAACATTCGATCAATGGACAACATAGAGAGATAATTTAACAAGGGAAATGTTTATGTCATAGTCAGCTAGAGGAGGTCATTGACAATTATTATTAATAATTTCTATAATTTATTTACTTGTTATTTTCTTAAAAGTTATTTATTAATATAGGTGCATATTTTAGATCATAATATTTGACTATTATATTTTGAATATGTTAAAGGTTGAATCATTAAATCCATATAACTATATGTAGCATATATAAATGTAGATTTTTGTTCATTAACATTTGACAGTACATATTTTAGACATACATGAATATATTTATGGTTACTTTTAATATTATGTAATAATAAAAATTAATGTATGCTGATACTAATGAAAGGAAAGACTTTTTTTTTTGTTATTAGATACTATTGCCTAAAAAATTCCAATTCATTTCCTTATAAAGATTCAAACTGTTATTATAACCATTCAACATTGTTGCTATAGTTTGAAAAATTCTTTGTTGCCTTAATCAAAATTTTAGGCAACATTATTTATTTTGTTGCCTAATAAAAAATTATGTTGCCTTACACTTTTGTCTATTGTCTAAAGCTCTTTTTGAAATAATATCATTAATATTATTTATTTCTTTTTAGTCAGGTTGTCGAAGCTCCCAAAATAATACCAATTCTCCAAAATTTTGTAGTAATCATGGTACTAGTTCAAATCCCTAGAGAACTAAAACTAGTTTCTTAATTTCAAGTAATAAAATAAAAAGGGGGTTTGATTAAGAAACTAATTAGCTAAAAATAAGACAAAAACAAATTAAATCAACTAAATTTAAATACGAAAAAGTCAAGACTACCAAACTCCAATTCAAGGGAAATATATAATCTAATTGTAACATTGATCGTTGGTTCAGAAAGAATATTTTTACGATTCAAGTAGTTAGTCCAAAACATATTAGGATAGCCATAATAAGTCTCAAATTTTCCTAAATTAATTAGTTCAAACCTAGCATCCAAACCAAAACTTATCGTTTATTGATTGGGTGTGATAACATTCCATATCAGATAAATGATAGCAATAAGCTCCGTGAAAAAGACTAAACCCTAAATTAAATAACCAAGATAGCTGCAACTATTCAATTTAGTTTTCTTGTTTATCATAAGTTAAATATGGAAATTCATAAATAACCTATTTGCTACTTGTACCAATCCTTCATGACAATTACGGATCACTAAATTCCTGGATAGTGATAGAATAATCAATATTAAATTAAATTGTCAGATTAATCGATATCTATCTTTTATGAAATATAAGAACTCAAAACAACAAACACTTGAATTAAAACGTAAATAAAAGTTTGAAACACAAAACCTCACAAGCTTACAATTAGAGTATTGAATCCCTGTGAATTAGAAAGATAAGTTTAGCCACACATGGCTTTTGCTCCAATAACAAAAATAGAAGAAAGACTAAAGAATTGCTAAAAACGTAAGAACAGAGAACCCCTCCTTTTTTATTGTGAGAAACGCCCCTTGTATAGGGTTTTCTTATCTAAGCCTAATCTAACTTAACTTGTAAAGGTGTCTATCTAAAACGAATTCAAAATCAAACTCCTTCATGATAAGGATAAGGCGAAGTCCTCCAGTCAAATTCCAACTCTTCAAGTGATCAGCCTTATCCACTGCAATAATCTTTTCACTTTATCCAAAATTTGTCATTATCATTAGTAGAGTCCCAATTTGATGCAATCTATACTTTTCATCTCCTAAAACAAAACAAAATTAATTTTCATATTTAAGCACAAAAATAAATTCAAAACAAAGGAGATAATATCAAATAATTAGTCAAGATGAGATCTTATCAAATTCTCCCCACACTGGACTCATGCTTGTCCTCAAGCATACATTAATTCAATACATTAATCATCTTCATAATAACCTCTCTTCTCCTTTCATGTCATCCAAAAATATCCAAAAGTTAATTCACATTTAAGAGTTAAGATAAAATAACAATCGAAAGAATAAGCATTCATATGACACATTGTTAAAATATAGCATCTCATCAATTCCATCAAAATCAATTGAATAAGACTTGACACCCTCCTAAGGATTTCACTCTACACACTCAAAGTGTTTAGGGTTCATTAAGCTCTCAAATCAAAACAAAGCGAGTTATTTCTATAAGCTTTCTCAAGAATCATTTCTGCACCACTAAACAAAATGAACCTAATGTATAAATCAAAGGGTTTTAATAAGGGTTGTAACGTAGCTTAAGTAAGGTATGAACGTTTTGGCTAAATAAATTGAAGGGAATCATACAAACTTATCCATACAAGTATCAACTTAAATCAAAACTCAAATAACATCTCTTTCAATCGCTTTTTCTTTTCTTTTTATCTCTTTTTAAACAAAAATATCAAAGAGGAGATTTTTTTTGTTTTGTTCTTCTCCTCCATTTTTTGGTTCTCCTCCATTTTACCAAAAATCAAAACAATGCAACTTGAATCATCAGAATGTGGCTTACTCTCAATGACCAACATAACTTCAATAATAAGGCGTCTAAGATTGAATTGCACCCGAGTACTGATCACATTAATCAATTTGGCTGTGACAAGTTAATAGAAACAACGTGTGTGCTCGACATTTTGTTGGTTACAACTAATTTAAGAGCACGAAATACTATTAAGTAAGTATTGAAGAACAAAGTATAGAGCTAGATGGCCATATAGTCAATTTCCTACCAGTCAGTGCCATAACAATTAAGTCATTTGACACATTCCAATCATCATCATAAAGGAGATCACCAACCAAATTATCAAATCCCATAAACAAATTTAGATGAGTAGCATCAAAACGGACGACCTAACCCTACACATATACAACTTTATAACTCATAGCATTCTCATTTAGAATATCACAAGATAAATTGTATTAAAATTCTTTTACCAAATCTGAATCGTAGTGCTGTGGAAGCAGTGAAGCTTGTAGTAAAATTTGCTCCGATAATAAAGTGTTCAGACCATGTTGTTGAAACTCCTTGAAGTTGATTAGATGATCAAGAACAAACTCGACAGTATTGAGAGTTGTCCATTTCTATTTAGCTGTGGAAAAGTAGAACTTAAAGGAAATCGCATTATCCACTGTCAGGCGGACAAAAGAGTTACGTCGACAAGGTGGTCCAATAGTTTTCCGAATCCGCACCTTTGTACGTTTATGAGAAGCCATATGAGGCGCAGTTGGTAATAGGTGCTGTGGGAGTCTCATCAGAATCCAAAGCAGAGTCTTCAACCATAGATAATATGACTTGAGTAACATCATCATTTGAATTTGGTACTATGTCCCGAATAGAGGTTTCGGGTATATCAATAGGAGTTGCAGAAGATGACCCAGTCCCAGTGAATCTCCTGCTAGGTGTCGGATTGAGCATTAATCGATTGGAATGACTTGTTGGAGCTATTGTCTTCTTTTCTGACACCGAAGAGAACATTTTCTCTTTGTTCTTGCCCACATTTTTTGAAAAATAGCAAAATCCTAGCTAAAATCAACAGGTTAAATCAATCTTGAAATGAAATGAAGCAATACTGTAAAGAGAAGATATGGGTCTTTAATGGAGATTCACAAATTGCAGATATGTACTGAGTTCACAGTGGAAAAAGCTCTAACCCAATATCGTGTGTGTCTTGAGAGCTTGAGAATAAACACAACTGAGAAATAGATGAAGCTTCAGTGGTGATGTTGGACCCCGATTTTTGGGTGAAAATAAGAAATATTCAAAAGTGAATGTATTGATTGAATTAGAGTTGAAAAACAAGAACTAAAGAGGAAAAGAG
>JAOSBK010000204.1:3992086-4004852 GCA_027568895.1 Erythroxylum shatona
AGCTGGGTGAGGGCCCCGCAGACGTAGGCAAGGTGTGCCGAACTGCGTTACCAAATTTCTGGTGTTTTTATTATTTCCGTTTTGCTTGTTTTTATTTTGTTGGTGCTAAATAAGTTTGCGGAAAGTTTGCGAAACTATTTAACCCCCTTCGGTTTTTCAATATCAATTTTATGTATATTATAAAAAAAGATCATACTTAAAATAAGATGAAGATATAAAATTTAATTTTTTATAATATTAAAATATTAGTATTTGTTGATCCAAATTCAAAACAAAACACTAATATATTTTCATTGTCAATAAATTATTTTATTTTTACTTACTCTTATAATTTTTTTTATTTATTATATGCCAATTTTATAGTGGTTTAACGGTATAATTTTTAAATCTTAAATCTTTTTTTTACCAGTTCAATATTTGATTCGGTTTTTAAAACAATATTTTTGATCCGTCTAACTTTTTGGTTCGTTTTTAATTTTACAGTTTGATTTATTTTAATAACTTTTTTTGTTAAAAACTAACCAGTTTATAAATTAACGAGTTAATTTATTTTATTTATAAAGATGTATTAATTTATAAAAATTAATACATCTTTATAAATAAAATAAATCAATTAATTTTCATTTAACAATTATCTTTTTCAATGAAATTTCAAAATTTTAATTCTTTCAATCATATTTTTTAATTTTATTTAATCTTTAGTCAGTTCTATAACACGCTATAAATCAAAGAATTACTTACCCGAATCTATTTTTTTCTTATAGTTAGAATTAGTTTAAAATATTATCAAATTTTAAATAATATAAAAATAAATTGAAATAATATTATTTTAATTAAATTAACTCCTATGAGTTCAAGTTAAGCTGAATTAAATGTATAAATTTAATTTAATTTTAATTTTAATTAACTTAAAATTAATTTCATATTTTTGTTGTTCATATCCTAACTCAAAGTGGACGTCTACGAATGAATACAAAAAAGCAGGGAAGGAGATAAGTAGGAGTGACTTGATTGGTTTCAACTCTTCATTTAAGGCTCTCCTTTATAGGAAGTATTGAGTTCGAGTCACCAAAAATGAGGAGAGAGAGAAAATTTTCCTGTGAATAATTCTCTAGCCCCCTGAACATGATCCTTGGTCGGATCAATTACAAACGTTTCGCTTCTAGTGGCCAGTGTGGAAGTTGGAACTATTAAGAAACTTGATACTGAGCAGAGCCAGTGATCAATCAGTAGCTGACCAATTAGTATATGATAATTCCTTGTACGCAGAAATATACATGCTATGTAGGAACCCGAGAGATCTTAGGGTTCCTAATTTACTTCCTCTAGAATTCTTAAGATGAGATGTTAGGGACATAGGATTAATTTAGCAAAAACTGGGATAATTAATGTATATCAAAAACAACGAGTTAGAACTCAAGGGCGCAAGTGAGTTGGTAAGGGACTCTCCTGGCTTAAGTGAGATAACGGGTTCGAACCGTCTTCATGTATGCAGTCGTTTAAAACTTGGGGCCAGAGCTTTACCTCCCGTAAGGGACCTATCCAGCTTGAACGAGGATTAGTCTGAGTGTGGATGGCTTAAAGGTACCTTCCCATAATTGAAACCCTCCTAAAACACCTCATGGATAAAAAAAAAAAAAAACAACGCTTCAAAGACAGAAAATTGATGTCCAACTACATGATTGTTGGGTCCAGCCTATAGACTTCGAAGGAGAGAACTATCGTGTTATATACATACAAGTCGAGTCAGTTCTTGACGTAAAAGGGCAAAAAAAAGAAAAGCAGATTTAGTTTTAGTCTACACTTTTCTTCACAAGCAATAGAGATATATAGGCATGGCACTGAACCACAAGGTTCAAGTTTGTATGTTTGTTACAGGATAAGGAGACTAAAACTATAATGAAAAATGGGTCCACACCATAATAAATAACAATGTTGCAGAAGTTCTTACTGGTATGGAGATGGAAGAAACGAGGGTGGGTAGGGTCTGAGAGGTAGCAGTAGCAATCACCTAACTATAGAGCCCGCCTGGAGGCCATTCTGAAACTCTTTCAATGTTTGAGAATTGACAATGCATTGTAGATCATTATGTCATTGCCTACATACATTTGGATAATGTCTCTTTCCGTCCTCTCCTCGCATCTAGACAAGGGGATCAGTTCTTCTGTTTCTAAAAATAAATAGAAACAAGCCCTTAACAAGCTTTGTTTAAAGGAACCCAAACCTTAACCTTCAAAACATTAAAAGCCCATTTCTTACGTTGTAAAGTGTGCCACCAAGACATATGCCATGTCCTGTCTTGCTTGCTCGCTCGCTCGCTCTCTCAGCTTCGTCGTCCACCTTCAATTCAATTCGCTAAAAGGCCTTATAGACCCTTTTCGATTTCCCACTAAAACGGTTTCACATTGACACAGACCAACACGATAAGAAACCAAAACGCTTCATTCTTCTTCTTAAGACCAAACCGCATTATTTAATCAATTACATTTCTTGTCGTATCAGATCCACTCCTTGTGCGTCGTTTTCTGTTGGGTCGATTCCGTTTCGCAAATCCCATTTTTGAGATCGGAGCAGAGAGGGTACGGCGTGTTTGTGTATTCTGTACGAGTACCTGTCTTTTCCTATACCCTGTTTTATAGGTGTTGCTTTTGGACTCTTCTTGGCTCTTGTTTTTCGCCAAGTTTAACTTTTGGGTTGTCCTTACTTTCGTTTCAGGAACTGTATGCATCTGCATTTGATTGTCTGCGTTCCATCTCCAATTTTTGGCTTAAAAAATGGGAACTTACGTGAAAATTGCCAACTTGATGTATAGTTTGTTCCTTCAATTTAGGCTCTGTTTTGAAGATGTGTTTTGTTTATTTATTGGTTCAGATTGATTGATAACCTACTTGCATACATGGTTTCCCTGTAATGCCGTTGTCATGTTGTCTTGTACTAAATTTATGTTACAACAGTATTATCAGGTTTTGTGAGCAAATTCTGGGGATCGTGTTTACAGCTACATGTTTTTTGTTCTTTCGGTGGATAAAGTAACGTTTCGTAATGTTGACTTTTAAGGTGCTTTTAAATGCACTTTTCACATGCAGACGGAATTCACGTAGATTTTTCAGGCTTTGACGTTTTTCTTTTTCGTTTGAGTCTCTCATTCCGTAGACATGGGATCATGCAATGTGTATCGTTACTGAACATGATGCTGCGTCTTTTCAAAGTTGTCTTACTGGGTGAGGTTTCAATTGGGATCTATGTAGTGATGGAACTTTTGAGGTTGATTTTTGATGGTAGTTTATTTCTTGATCTTAGTTCACTGGAAAATGAAATAAAAACTTGAGCAAGTCTTTTGGATAAAGTAACATGGCTCTGGATTGATTTTCTGCATCCTAGTCATGCAGTTTACATCATCTTGAAGCTTATGTCCAATCTTGTAGTGTTCTCAAGCCTTTTGCATTACATATCACATGTCAATTTGTTTATGGACAGTTTTTTATGGCTTGATGCGCATAGAATGAAATCAGCATAAATGAGCCTATGCTAGTGTGTGCTGTAGTTATATAGGGAAGGCAAATTGAAGGAAAAGAAGGAAATAAAAGGGATAGGAAAGAGGAAGTCTTCTAATGATTGAAGAATATCAAGACTTATTGAAGATGACCCTTTAGATAATTCTGGAAATTGGAGATAACCATTTTAAACTTTTTTCTTTTGCTGGAGTTGTCTTCTGTTTGTTCTTTTGTGAATTCATTCTCCCTTAGTCATAAGTGATGGAGTATAAGGAGGATTGGACTTTCTAATTAGTGTTTGATTGTTTAATATCTGTATTTGGAGCATGCTTCAGGATCCTTTTACCAATGCAAGATTGTCACTTTGCTCTGTAAGAAGGATCTGACTTTTATGTTCCTAGGTTGAGACTGGAAGCACCGAGCAATAATTGGTGTGCTTTTGGAGTCATTAGAGAGGCCAAATCAGCATTGGATAAGGGATAAATCTTTCCCTTGTTGCTTTGAAGAGGCTAACAGGTTTTGAAGTATGTAATTGCTCTTTCAATTTTTCTAAGATATCACTGAAGCAGATGTTATGCTGTAAGGTTCCATGACTTTTGAGTTCTTAGCGTACATGTTTATTGTAATTGATATAGACATACAAGATTGCAATGTAGTTAATCTTCCATTGGTAGCCGAGGAACTGAATTTGAATTTAGGTTCAAGATACACAACATTACGCAGGGACCTTGAAGTTCGTCGTTTTAGGCCATATTTCATTTTTTGTAGAAAATTATTTAGCAAGTTGTGGCAGTGGAAGGAAGCCTGAGATGAACTACGAGTTACTATTCTTCTTTTCACCTTAAAATGCTTTATCAAGACAGTTATTTACTTGAATGCTAGGATCCTGGATAGTCGCTGGACTGCTGCTTCTTTCCTTTCATACCTTTCATACCTTTAAAGTTTGCTGATTTTTCTTGTTTTGGTCTTTTATACTCTAACACATTTCTTTAAATTGGCCAGGGAAGAGTTTGATACTTTCTAGTCAGTATTTTGTTCTCATTGAACACATGTAACCAGCCATCACTATTATGCTTATATAGAGAGACAACTCCGTGAAGGTTGGAAGATGGCTTTTCAATCCGAGGAGGAAACAACAGAGGACTACCTATTCAAGATTGTTTTAGTTGGTGATTCTGCAGTTGGAAAGTCAAATTTGCTTGCCAGATTTGCCAGAAATGAGTTCTATCCCAATTCCAAGTCAACAATAGGGGTAGAATTCCAAACTCAAAAGATGGATATTAATGGAAAGGAAGTTAAAGCACAGATCTGGGACACAGCAGGTCAGGAGCGGTTTAGGGCTGTTACATCTGCATATTATAGAGGTGCTGTAGGAGCTCTATTGGTCTATGACATCAGTAGACGCCAGACATTTGATAGCATTGGCAGATGGCTTAATGAACTTCATAGTAAGAGTGACATTACCGCTTTGCTAAAATTTTTACACCTTTAATTTTCCCTTTCCTTCTTATATTATATCCTTCTCCTGGAGGATGTTTAACTGGAACTAACCACCATGATTTAGTGATAGTACACAGTACACTAAATAAAGTCAGGCCTATGAATTATAAGTTATGCAGACTTCTTGCCCAATCTGACATTGGAAGTAGTATGGTGGTTTTTGAGTTTATTAATGAATCGCTTAGAAATCTTTGGAACTTCTAATGCCTGTTTGCTGAGCTCTGTTGACTCTTTCACTCGTATGCCGGAGGCGCTTATGCCATAAATAATTGTGTATGGTGAATAGTTTGGACTAGAAACAATACTCTTCCATGGTTTACATTTGATTTGAAAGAATTCAACTACTATTGGGTCTTTCATGAATGGAATGGGACTTACTTTACAATTGTTTGACATATTTACTTCAATTTAAATCGTAACATCAATAATTTTGATAGAATGACTTTGAAGTTTAATTCACACCACTACACGAGATGTCTCATTTACACCTTACGTTTACCTATTTATTAGATAACCATCTTGTAGAAAATTATTTCATGATGGCTTTTCCTTCATATCATTTGTTGCATGCAAATTGATGCTTCAGAAATCGTCTTATTCCTTTCTTGATTGGGCAGCTCACTCTGACATGAATGTGGTGACGATACTTGTTGGTAACAAGTCTGATCTCAAGGATGCCAGAGAGGTACCAACAGCAGAAGGCAAGGCCTTGGCAGAGGCACAGGGTTTATTTTTCGTAGAAACTTCGGCTCTTGATTCTTCCAATGTAGTTACAGCATTTCATACAGTTGTTAAGGAGATCTACAACATATTAAGCCGGAAGGTTATGTCATCTCAAGAAATAAAGAAACAGGATGCCCCCTCAATGGGAGACGGGAAAACCGTGGTTTTACAGGGAGAAAGTGGAGACAGTAATGAAGAAACAAAACCAGAAGCGAAAGCAGGTGGTTGTTGTTCTTCTTAAAGCCATGAAGAAACAAAACCAGAAGCTAATGCAGGGGGTTGTTGTTCATCTTAAATCCATTATAATATTGTAAACGCAGGCTTGCATCTTTTTCGTTTGCATGTTCTTCCTAGTCTGAGATTGTCAATCATTCCTTGCGTTTCTTCCTCTACATTGTTAGTTCTTTCACTCCATGGACATCCTTCTTTGATCCTAGAAGGAGATGATTTCAACGAGTAGACAAGGAATGATTGACCTGAAAGACACTGTAAGATTTACATGTTCAAGTCCAAGTCTTTTCACTGTAATTCTGTTGTACAATCCACAAGGAAAGGAGAAGACTTAGCATTTTACTTCAATTCATCGTAACGCACCATATTTGTTGTTCAGTAGAACTTCAAAACTAATAATTAACAAAAGAAATTGAGCTCATTTCTTAGTAATAAATATTGAAAATAACGTCCAAAAAAACTGAAATTTCATGGATCCACGGACATAAATTTACTTGTTTTTAATGAACTTGTCTATAAGTCAGACTTAGGCTCATATTGACTCGAGACTCGATTATTATAAACAACACAACATCGCTTTACTTAAAATAGTTAACTCTCGGGTAGGTTGCCATCCCTACTTAAGAAGAGCTGGTTGAGTAATGATTCACGTTAGGTGTTACATAATATGAGTTTTATTGCTATGATTGTTTAACTCCGTTCTTATTTTCGAACTTGACCATTATTTGGAGTTTTACTCTTTTATTTTAAAGGAAAGCGTTGTAGCTCATGTGTTCAATAGGGATTTTATATTATTTAGGCATATGCATATGTGATTGAAGAGATCTCTTACTCCTCTTAATCCATTGAACATGTAATCATAAACATTTGTTAATTACTTTTAATTGTCAAGTCAACTTCATTATTTAGCACATATACACCTCATTACAATTTAAATTTTTTTAGAAAAACTCAATAAACATTAATATTATTTTAAAATTTATTTATAGTTTTTCTTAAGGGACGGTTAGTTCTCATGATGGAATAATAATAGGAATAGAAATGAATATAGTGAAGAATGGGAATGGATATTATCGTTATAATTATAATAGTTTGTTAAGAGGAAGGAATGATTACTATTAATATTGATAATGGTTGGTTTGTAAAAAAATTGAGAAATAAAATTTTATTATATTTTAATTAATTATATTGTAATTAATTAATTACAATATATTGATTAATTACAATATTTTGATTAATGATTGAATTATATTTTAATTAACTATATTGTAACTAATTAATTAACTATATTTTAATTATTTAATTATTTAATTATAATTATATTATTAATTAATTATATTGTAATTAATTAATTACAATATTGTAATTAGAAAATGAATTATATTATTAATTAATTATATTGTAATTAATTATTATTAATAATTTCATTAATTATATTTTATTATTTAATTAATCACAATATTTTAATTAATGAATGATTATATTTTAATAATTAATTATATTAATTAATAATTATAATATTTCAATTAACGAATGAATTAATATTTTGATTAATTATAATGTAATTAATTAATTATATTTTAATTAATTATAATGTAATAAATTAATCAATAATATTATTTTAATTAATTATATTTAATTAATTAATATTAAAAATATTTTATCAAAAAGAGTTACTGCTAAGAAATGAGTTTCATTCCTCGATTAAATAGAAGGTATGGAAGATTTCTTAAAAGTGAGATATCAAACTATCACTCCTATAATGATAATCAACAACTAATCAACCATTCACTTTTCATTTCTTACCTATTGATCCTTTCTTAAGCCCATCAATTAAGTACCCTCTTAGACTTTGAGTAAAAAATAATAACAAACTCAGAAAGTATGAACATCACATAAGAATTAATAAAAATGTTGTTTATATGATTACTCTGAGTTTTAATCTCGAACTTAAATAATTTAATTCAATTTAAATTAATAATTTATTATAATTATTCTAAATTATTAATTTAAATCAAATTCAGTTAGTTTGATCGAGAGTTAAGTTATTAATGACAAAAAGTGAGGTGTTTCCTATTTAGTGGCTTACATGTCTCCCTCCTGTGGGTCCAAGCCGTAGCTGGCACGAGTCCTGAAAATGGAATCTAGGCAAGTCAATTAGGTAACAGAGTAGGATTCCATTTATGTAAAAAGGAGGATGGGCCACCAAAATAGATAAATATTAATGATAGCAACCAAAGATTACAGTGTTTGAAATTATAGAGGTTGAAGAAAGCTTGGCAGCCATGAAAGTGACCTTCAAGCTCTTCTGAGTGGCTTATTTTTTAAATCTGTTTTAAGGATAAAGGTGACGAACATGAGCACCACACACGTTCATGGATAAAAGAGCTGCTTCACCACTCTTTTCATGCACGTTCTAAATCTTCACCATGTTAGGAACGTGGCTTGTCTTATCGGATCGTTCCCTAAGCAACTTGTCTGGCTCTTTCTTAATTTGTATTTGTGAAGTAAAAATGTTGGACTCCAATTATTCTTTTTAAGAATAGACATTGTTTGGGTGGGCTCGCACCGCATTATTGAGTTTTGTCTCCTTTAGTTAGGTTGTCTACCGCCTCTTATGGGCGTCGAACCTGTGACCTCAGGATTTTGTTGGATGCAAGACCCACGCCTCTCATCACTGGTAGACAACCTAACAAAAGGGGACAAAATCCAATGGTGCGGTGCAGGCCCACCCAAACCAAGACAATATTCTTCTATGTCTTAATTTAATTTTAAATTTTCTAAAAAACAATTTTTTAAAAAATTCTTAAATTTTAATAAAAAATGACAAAAAATTCGCTTAACATAATAAAATAATTTATAAATTCAAATTAAACTTGAATTAAGTTAATAATTTACTATAATAATCACACCGAATTAAGTTTAATTAGTTTTTAGTCTAATTGAGGAGTTATATGTATTTTATCGTTATTTTTAACAATAATTTAATAAAATTAATTTTTATGAAACTAAAAATTACACGTATCTTTTTAAAATTTTTTTAAATTTAAAATTTTTAAATTTAAAATCTTAAAAATGTAATGTGTTATGCTTAACTTTAACGCGACAATTTAAAAGGTCCCAAATCTCACGAACTATCAAGATTCAAGCTAATTGTTATCGTCGTCGTCGTAGTCGTCATTGTCGTCGTCGTCGTCGTCGTTAATTTAGAAGGTTGTTTGAAATTAATAACAACTTGGTGGATTCAACAAAATCCAAATAAAACCGTAGTTATGGTATTTGCAGCAAAGGCTTTGTTTTTATATATCAACTTGGTATTTAAGAAGAATAGAAATCAAACAAGTTCTTGATTACTTCAAACTCTATTATTCCTCCATCGGGTCATTTGATTCGACCAAAAAGGAAGGAACAACGAAGTAAGCTTTGGCACATGTGAACAGGTATATTATGAAGATGCATATCTTAATTAGGTATCACATCGGTCATAAACTCAACAGCTAATCTTAGAATTGCCAGAAAGCTAATGCAGATTGGAATAGCTGTATATATATATATATCACACTGTATGGGTTGATTTCTATATATCGATTGAGGAACATTATTGCAGTAATATATAGGGGTAAGATTGCGTACTATCAGATCTCATTTTATTGCGAAGCTTCGGACTGGGTGTTATAATGATGGAGGAAACGTTATAAAATTATCTTATACCATATTGAGTTATTGTACGAAGATGATCACAAAATTTAACATTGTACATTTTGTATTCATTGTACACGAAAATATTAGATTAAATTTGTAAATTAAGAAAATTTGAAGAAAAATATATATTTATATTTATATATCTTAAATTAAATGATTTAAAAATACATATTTGCTTTATAAATAAAATGTATAACATTAATTTTAGTACTATTTAATTAAAAATGTTAATATTTTCTCTAATTTAATCATAAAAATGACGAACTGTTTTTATAATTTTTAAAAACAATTTAACCAGTATTTTATATTATCGATATTTGCTAGTCTGCTACATTTTATAATGCAATTAAAGCTTTATAACTTTAAGCTCAACATTTTATTCCCAAGCCTCAAAAGTAAGGGGGAGGTGTAAGCTATTCCAACTTATCTCATCCACATATTTATACAGGTGCTATATAAATGTGTAAATAACATGGCTTGGAATAGAGTTAGAATAGCAAAAGTGAAACAGGTGATTTGATTCCCAAAAATAACATTCCGGTCCCAAAAGCAGCATTCCGAGCATGTCAGATATTTAAGAACAACTAAATAAGAATCTCCACAACGAGTTTAGTTGTCAGATGATTATGAAAATGAAGATTATAATGTAGTAATTTATTCACTAGTGAATCCATCAAACATCTTGTACAGTACATACAATCCCCACAAAGGAAGACTCTAACAGAAGAACATACTTTGACAAGAACCAGCAGTGTTGCTGCATGAAACACCTAGAAGAAGTTGGAAAGTTAAACACAAAAGGCCTGTCTTTTAAGGTTTGTTTTGTATCACTGTGTCACTAAAAGATACATAGAAACAGGAACTCTGGCTTACCCAGAATCTGATTTTACATATGAATGAAGTTGCAAAAAAGAAAACCTATAACAGAAAAAACCTCAAAGCCCAAACCTTATATGGAATTCCTTGTGACTGCTGTCTATGGCAAATTCATCAGAAACGGCCAAACCAATTAGCCCTAATCACGTTTCGATACAAACTAAAACATTTGGATCAGTAAATTGTATGCAGCAATTCACATCACCAGAGAAGCTTGAACCATGATAAACTTTGTGACATTCATATCATCATCCTATGCAGCAATTCCTGAAACGAATAAAGACCACAGGCTTGTGAGTACATAAAGAACGATCATACTAATGCATGACTTTAGAAGAAAGAACAAGGGCAATTTTTGAGTATGAATGCAAAAAGATTAGGTAATGGGGCATCAAAAGCAGTAACAGATTCTTCTATACTTAATCTCCACATAGTAATTAGGCATAGAATATATCTTTATCTGAAATCACAAAAGGCTTAATGATGGCCAGCTTACAGCTACATTCTTCTAGTACACAGTTCACCAAATGAAATATTTGCTAGAAACCAGTTCATTCTTCAGTAAATGGTAACGAGCAAGTTTTCCCATAATGTGAAGTCAGAGAGCATCTAATGCCATATGACTGCAGACCAAATGCCCTTTCAGCAATGTTGAACACAGACATCATGGAGCACTAAAACAAAAATACTGAATCACTGCATCATTCACCTAGCCACAATATTCACTAGAAAATTATAACAGACTTCTAATCAGAAGATTCAGTGCAATGGATCGTACTGCTTCACATTATTTTGTACATAGGATACTCCATCAGCTCAGACGGTTTATTATTATCTTTGACAATCATATGCTAATGAAGCTCAAAAAAAGATGAAAAAGGAAGTATATAGGTTTCTATGTCTCATAAAAGGAGTTGGTAGTTAGCAGAGTTTAAATTACCACTATTTGATTGTCTGTTGGCAACACTGTAATCGCCAATGTAACCAGCAGTGTTTCTTGTCATAACATCTGCATTTTCAAGCCCAAAACCAAATGAGACAGATCGCTCCATCTCTGAGGGTGAAGAAGGCCAAGTGAGGTCTCCATAGAATAGACCATCATCATTGATTTCTGTATAAACTCTGTCATAACCACCATTTGGAGTTCCACGAAATGCCAATGATGCAACATTTGTCCCGTTGTTTCTTCCATATCCGACCACTCCTAGACCAACATTGGAATTTGCATTGCCATTACCAAGGTTGCCACTGCCATAGCTGGCACCAGCAACTCCAATTTGCCCAGGATGAGCTGTGGATTCCCAGAGTGCTCCTATACTGCTAAAGGAACTCATCCTTGAACTCCAAATTAACACCTATGCCATAACCAACACCATATGGAGAAAAGTCAAGAAATTATGCAAGAAGGCTGAAAATAAATTGAAGAAGGCTGAAAATAAATCTGAATGTTCATGGTAATATGAAGATACCATTCTGCATTTAGTGTACTTATAAGCAAGATTGGAAACTATACTTAACTGTATAATTCTTCATTCTTTGGAATATGGCTCTGCTGGTTAAGACAGCACTAACAATCACACTTAGCAATATAAGGAGCAATGATCCTAGTCTAAATAGTCAATGTGAGACTAGTAAAAGTACACAATTAGCAACCCGTCATACTTAAAAACAACTAAAATGGAAATACTACCAAGAAACAAAACTAGTTAGATTTCAAATCACTCTTAAGATTCCCTTGAAGCAATCCAATGCTACAAAGCAAACAATTAGACTTAAATATCCAGCCTTCTACGTATGCACTAATCATGGAAAACAATATTCAAAAATACAAAAAAACCTCAACTAAGTGGAAAGATAAATCTTAAAAACTAATTAATCTTCAAATCTGCTTGAGATATTCTTCTTTGTCGGCATCTTTAAGAGTGAAAAAATATTCCATATGATTTGGATTATTTACAAGTTTTATTCCAGCTCTAATACGTTCAGCTTGTGTTAAGAATGTCAGTTTGCTAAGTTCTTCGTCTAATTTCCTCCTATTCTCAGATTCCTTCTGATCGGGCGCTATAATGGATTCTGCCACTTTAGCCATTTGCTCGTTAGATTTCTTGAAACCTTCAGTAAGCTTTTCGGTGATACGTTCCAAACATGAAACTAAACTATCAGTACTCCTCTTTCTTTTGCGATGTGTTTTCTTTGAACTTCCTTCACCTTGAGAATTATCCCTGATTGGTTGATCTCTT